>APFE031071292.1:5289-28289 GCA_000404065.3 Pinus taeda
ATACGGAAGATATGCACAAATCTTCCGTATATGCAGTTTCAGTATATGCGTAATTTCTGTATATTGAATTTGCGCGTATATGATGCAATACATGAACTTTCCTGATGTCCATATCATCTGTATATGCACGTCGTTCATCGTATATTCCTTATGTACAGAAACTGCGCATTACGGAAACTGTGCATATAGGGAAGATGTGTGCATATACGGAAACTGGGCATATACGGAAGATATGCGCGTGTCTTCCATATATCCCTAACTTTCCTGTATGTGCATATCTTCCGTATATGCACGTCGTTCATGCATCTTCATTTATGTTACAGAAACTGCGCATATACGGAAACTGTGCATATACGGAAGATGTGCGCATATACGGAAACTAGGCATATACGAAAGACATGCGCATCGTATATGCGTAAATTTCATATACGTAAATTGCACATATACGAAAACTGTGCATATATGGAAGATGTGCGCATATACGGAAACTGGGCATATACGGAAGATGTGTGCGTGTATTCCATATATGCACAGTTTCCGTATAAGTGCAATTTCTGTATATGGAATTTGTACACATCTTCGTTTATGCTTCTACATCGTATATGTGCAAATTCCATATACATAAATTGCGCATATACGGAAACTAGGCATATACGGAAGATGTGCGCATATATGGAAACTGGGCATATACGGAAGATATGCACAAATCTTCCGTATATGCCCAGTTTCTGTATATGCACAATTTTTGTATTTTGAATTTGCGCGTATACGATGCAGATACATGAACTTTCCTGTATGTGCATATCATCCGTATATGCACGTCGTTCATGTATATTCCTTTATGTTAAAGAAACTGCGCATATACGGAAACTGTGCATATACGGAAGATGTGTGCATATACGGAAACTGGGCATATACAGAAGATATGCGTGTGTCTTCCGTATATTCCTAACTTTCCTGTATGTGCATATCTTCCGTATATGCACGTCGTTCATGTATCTTCGTTTATGTTACAGAAACTACGCATATATAGAAACTGTGCATATACAAAAGATGTGCGCATATACGGATGGTAAATTTGATCAAGGAGTAGTAGCTTCCTTCTAGTCAGAGTTGGAGAAACTAGAGGAGGTGGTAGCCTCTAACAGGTAGGATCCCATGCACTAGTAAGAGTTTTCGCCAATGCAATATGTAAGAATATTTCAATTTTATGATGATAACAAGACAAAGACAAAAACAATAGTGGATTTTCTCATTTGGGCTTTCCACCTAAAAATCTGGTGTCCCTTTGTTTTGATGTTGTGTTGCATTGTTGTGGTTTATATTCTCTTATGTTTAATGTTTATCATGGTTAACTGAATATTCCTATATCTACAACACATTGTGTTGCTAATGAAATAAGGGATCAACTAAATTTGAAAATCAAAGCATAAACTAAGTAAAATGTGAATAGGCATGAATAGAGAGATGAGTGAGATATACCTCACACTATCACTAGCGATCCAACACTGACCCAACCACTGAATGACTAGCCCCTAACTGCCTCTATGCAGCGTCTGCGCAATCACTGCGTTGCTCTGCGTCACAGTTTATAGGGATTGCATCACTCCTTTGGCTGATCAATTTGCCTCTGGAACTTCGAATTTCTTCCCTCCCAGTATCACACCCCGGCTTCTGGCTCTGGAACTCGATTCTCTAGCAAATTTTGGATCTCCTCTCAGGCTCTGCATTGCCTCTGCGTGGCCCTACGCTACCCAGCGTGGCTCTGCACTGCCTCTTTTGGATCTCTCTCTGCCTTCTCTGCGATGTATCCCCAAATCAAGAAACTCTCCAACTAGAAACCATCTCTTCCCCTCACTGCAAGAAATCACTTCAATCACTTCTCTTACAACTGTTGCGCTGCTCTCTTCAAAAATCAATCTCTTGATCTCTTACTCGATGTATCTTCCAAATGCTCATCAAGCCTCTTCTTATAATCTTCTCATTAAGAACCAACGACCTATATTAGATTCTAATCAATGGCTCAAATCATTTTGGCTTGATCCTCGTCTTCTTCTAGAAGTTTCACCCCCAATTTAATTAATACCCTTTAATTATTTTAATTTCCTAAGTTTAGACTTAGGTACAAATTAAAAATAATTAATTATTTTCAAATTTTGAGCCTTAGAGCACATCTGATGCTACCAGAAATCAACACTCTCTCTTAGCGAGGAATGTGCTCTAGTAATGCAACTTGTTGAAGCATCACCCAGATTCTGTAACATCTTCCTCTGCATTGCTGATGTTTGGCATCACTGCCAATGAATTACTGTGCAAATGTTGCATATGTGTTGGTTGACCCTACCACTGCCAACTTTGCATCTACACTGCAACCCTCTCCCACTGTTACTGCTACAACAACAATGGAAAAGCATCCAAAATATTGAGCCAAAGGTGTTCAACATGATGCATCTGTTGCTGGAGTTCTGACTGCTTCTAGTCTCTATGCTGTCACTGAAGCTACTACATTGTTGCTGACTCTGCTCTGTGCCAACTGCACTATTGCCAACACTAGCTCTGTGTTATTTAGACTCTAGCGCTCCTAGCCAGTGCAATTGTCACTCTAACATTCCTCTGCATCAACTGACCCAGTCCATCCTGCTACCTCTTATATGGGCTCCCGTAGCAAGGTATTGATCCTGCTGGATGAGGACTTGCAACCGTGTCAATTCTAACGTTATTGGGAAGAGCAGTAGCATAACAATGTCAATGATCATAACACTCACTAATGGAATGGCCACTCAGGAAATTAGTTTTTTTTTTTAATGAATTGCCAAGAACTGATAAATACCGAAAATAAAATGCTCTCCACTAGGGGAGATATGTCCCATCAGAGCTCACTAAACCAATAAAAAATTAGAAAGAAGATTACCAAAAAATTAACAAATTATTTTTGAATTTACAAGAAAATAGGAATATCAAGCATTTTCTCAAAACTTTGATTAAAATTGCAATAAACTTGGAATGTTGAGAGTCAATGCACGTCAACTCGAGGTGAATATTATAGTCTATGGCAAGGCAAGGACTAATAAAAATATTCTTTACCCATTTTTAGAGTTTGAATTTATTTTTATCCCCAACTTTTATTATTTTAGATTATAGTCATGACAACAAAAACCTTAAAGCAAATACCAATGCCACCATCAACTAACTTTCATCCAAGAAAATCTCTTTAAATTTAAATAATATAATTAAAAAAAATGTGCTTTCTTTTTTTATATTTTCCTATAAAAAAGTTATATATAAATTTGCAAATGGCTAAAAAAAAATTCTATGTTGACACATATAGAATATTGTTAAAGAGATAATACATTTTTATTTTTAATATATTTATATAATAAAACTACATATAAATTTTAAAAGAGTCCATTTAAATCTAAACAATATTAATTAAATATATATATATATATTATATATATATATATATAATATATATATATATATATATATATATTTACTAGATTAATTTTCCTAATAAGAAAACTATATATAAATTTTCAAATTATTTTAAAAGTAAAAATATTTTATTTTGTATATAATAACATTATATAATAAATTAATATCAAGATTAAATAATAATAATAATATAATTTACTATAAATAAAAAATATATGATATATTTTTAATGATAAAATTGCATACACACTTTCTTGAGTTGCTTATCCATTCCAATTTGCTTACATTCCAATAAGTTGGCTACAACACATTAAGTTTTGTTTGTGTGTGACGAAAGGTACCTGAGAAAGTAGGATGACAAAGTTAAAATGCCATTGAACTTTAGTGTGATCTGCCTAGATTGTGATGCCATAAATGATTGATCTAGATATGAGCACGCTTACCTTGAGATCCATGAACTAGAGTAACACTTTACTTTTTGAAAGAGAGAAAACGTAGTTTTTCTTTAAATGATTTGATCCAGATATGAGCACACTTTAAAATTCATGAACTAGCCTTACTTTATTTGGTACACTTACTTTAAAATCCATGCATTAGACTTACATTTGTTTGGTAATGATAAATGTAGTTTTATTATTAGTTATTTATTTAGTTTTGACTAAATTACTTGATGATGATAAAATGTTCTTATATAATATATGTATATATATATATATCTCCTAACACTGATAATCATAAACCATTTCTAATAAACAACAAACACTTGGTAACCACATACAATCTCTTAAAAGGTGTTAACACTAGGTAATCACAAACAATCTCTAATAAAAAAGCGTAAGTGAAACACTGGGTAACCACATAAAATCTCTTATCAAGAGGTGTTATTGAGTTTGGTGGACTCACCAACCTGCCACTATGATGCATAACAAAACTTTCATTGATAACTAAAATATGTATGCCACATTAATGATTATTTGCAGCTTTGCACTTATATAATGAAGAAATTTGCATTAATCATATTCGCATAATTATTTTGAAATGGTCATTAATTAACACTAATGGATTATTAATTAACATTATTTCTCTAATGATAACGTTTTATTTAACTTTTGATTTCATTTAAGATCAAACTTCCTTGCTAAGGAGTTTTCTTGGAAAAACTTAGCTTTCTCATGATAAGGGCTTACTTAACCTTTGATTTCATTTAAGATCAAACTTCTTTGCTAAGGAGTTTTTTTTGGAGAAACTTAGCTGGGATTATTTGTTTAAGGTAATTGTTCTTTTTACTAAATAGCATTATAAATTTTTTATTAATTTTCCTATTTTTTATTATAAAAATTTATTTATATCTATTTTTTTAACTTCAACTATTTATTTATTTTTCAACAATTTTGATGAATCAACTTAACAAATACTTCTTTATCACCCTCCAAAATTGATGGCTGATATCTTTTCCAACTTCAACCATCAATTCTTTATAAATTAAAGACCAGATACTACCCAATATTGATGGTTGAGACTAGATAAATGCATTCTTTAGGAATCAACATAACAGATATTTCTCTATCACCATCTAAGATTGATGGCTAAGACTCGATAAATGCACACACATGCTAGTTAGCCCAACTTGAAGTCATCCTCTGCACTAAAAGCAGTTAACATGTAATATCCATCTCTGAGCAATTTGATCTTCTTGTCCTCCTTAAAGCACTAATTCTGAGAGTATACCTCAACTTTATATTCTACTTCAAATTCATGATCCATGTAATAATGATCCTGCCTAAACTTTATCTTTTTGAAATTGATGATCACTTTGAATCTTGTACTTTTCCAAATTCTTATGAAAGATTCTCAAACTTTTTAAAAAATCCTCTGAAATGTGATCATAAATTTAATAAACTTCCTTCATGATTATTGTTTTGAACCTACACTCCAAAATAACTAAAGAATGTTCCCAAAAATAACTACACATTACATTAATAAGGAGAGAGTCAACATGACTCTTGTGTCCTACAAAAGATCTTGTGTCCTCTTATAAAAGTAAATCTTGTATAGGAGTTACTGTAAATGATGTGTACTCAAGAATCTACCCTGGGAGGTTTTGGCATCAATGATATGGACAGCCACATTGTCATACAAGTTAGTCATACGAGTTAAAAATAGTATAACTAAAAGCTTAACTAATTTTTATCCTCGTTTCTAGATTTAACTCATCATGTAGTTGGCTTTCAATCCTTACCTTCTGTGAACCTAAGTAGTTCTCTTTAAAAAATTGTTCAATCATCTTCTGTGTATTTGCAGGGAATGAAAATTCACTTTAACACCGTGTTAAAAGAAAGAAAAAGAGAAGATCATATAACACATGTAAACTAGCTCGTTCTGCACAAATTGTCCACAAAGCCACTTTAAGGTTCCGATATTTGTCATCCCCCAACACACACATATCTATAAAAGTTGCAGCAAATTTGGTAAATAAGTTTATTTGCAGGAAATTTAGTGGATAAGTTTAGTTGAATCTGTTGAAAAGGTTGAAAACAACAAAGAGCAATAACGATGTGACAGAAATGATACAATTTGAAAGATGATATTTTAAACCTTTGAGAAATTCTTGATTTCAGTGACTTTTTCCTCTGATACAGAAAAAGGAAAAGGTTCTGTTAATTTCAATGGCCTCATTTTGCCCATGTTGGCTATTGCAAGAAAGTACCCGTGAATGTTCATGGTAACAATATGTAAAAGTTAGTGATAATTTCTCTGATCACTTTTTATTGCCACTGTTCCCTATTTATACTTAATTCCTTTTTTCTTTCAAGTAGCCAAGGGAAAGTCCAAGTTACAAGTCCAAGTTCAGTGTTCTAATCTCATGGTTGTATCTTTGCCATTCATGTAAGGCACAAGCCCTCTTCCTCTGGGATGATGACATCAAATTTACAATGCTACAGTTAGTTATTGAGACAGAAATAGGAAGATGGTCCATAATATTTTAGATTTATATCTCTGAACTCCATGGAAGCATCCCGTGCAGAGTTAACGCCGATGTGAGCTGATCCAATCAAAAGCCTCTTCCATTTCTCTGATAAGCATGTCATCTGTGGGCGTTCCAGCAGTAGCAGCAGCAGCAGCAGAAACATCTGAGTTTTTAGGGGGTCTTCCTGAGAGATCAAATCTGCAGATAGGGCAGAGGGCATGAGATTTGATCCATGGCATCAAGCAATCCGAATGAAATCTGTGATTGCAAGGCAGACGGAGGAGCTGCTGCTTGACCACAAACTCGTCCAGGCAAATGGGGCAGCAGGTGTGATCGCAATCTTTGTCGTCGCTGGAGCCCTTTCCCTTGGTTTTTCTGGAAGGCCAGTAGATCTCTTTTTTAAGTTTTCTCATGGCCGTATCGACTTCGGCAGACGTTAATCGTCGACCGCTATTATGGAATCTATGAATGGGGGAATCCATCACGAATGTTCGCAGCGCGGGGCTCATCCTGGGATCTCCCTGTTGCCTATATATCGAATCATCCTCTAGATTGGCCCACTGGATCGGAGAAAATGGGTGCACTGGTAATCTGTAAATAGAATTAAGGGGCCACTTCAATGCCATATTTATTCTAACTCTGGTTCTGTGTAGTTGAGAAAAAAATTTAGGGTTCATGACATAGAGGGTTTGTCACAATGAGCGTACGAAAGATAAAAACATATTTCAAACATACCTCTCCAGACTAAAGGGCTCAGTTCGAATCCTCTCGTCAAACAGCTCCCATGGATCAAATGGCCGTGTGGGCGTTTCCTGCAATAAGCAGAATACCCAAACACAAATTCAATGAAATCCCAAGCAATAAGGAAGACAATCGATTCGGAATCTCATATCACAGCAAATTTCAATCAACCAAAAGAAGAAAGGAAAAAATGGCGGATTAGTAATTAAGAAAATGCATGTGAGAAACCGTGTTAGGCCGCCTGCCCTGTCATAGCTGAATGACCAAGCAGCTTCCTGCTCATTTCTGTTAACACCTCTGCCCATATTTTGCCCCATCTTTTAGTGAATGCTGCAGAGAATGTCCGAAAATTTCCGCGACCTGGATCAGAGTTCAGGTGGTATTCGCGCCGATGGTATGACATGGTACGCAGGACACTCGTGTTCAAATTTGAAATTTGTAATATCAAATAGAGAGCCACATGGGATAAGTAATTAAGACCATAAACCGGAGGCGGGCAGGAACGCATCGCCGGATTACGGTCGCGGTGAGGTCAAGCTCGGGCAGGGAGGTCAAGCTCGGGCAGGGAGGCATTGCCGGAGCAGAGTGATGATGCATGCATGGATGCATGAAATTCCTGTCAGGGGTGTAAGGACTATAGCATTAACTATACTATAGTCGCACAAATAGGACTCGCCTTATAGACTCGGCTTCACTCATTTCATTTTCATCGCAACTATTCTGACGTGAAAAATTGTACCCTGTCTGCAGACACTGTACTATGTAGTGAAGATTGGCCCATTGCTTCAATTTTTGGGACTTCATGTCCTGCTTCTGCAATAATGTATTACCTACTCGCATTATAGACTAGGCTTCACTCGTTTCATTTTCATCGCAACTGTTCTGAGATGAAAAATTGTACCCTATCTGCAGACGCTGCCGCAAAGATTGGTCCATTGCTTCCATTTTTGGGACTTCATTTCCTTCTTCCGCAGTAATGGAGGACAAGACTGAGCTCGTGGCAAATGCTTTGGTTTCCTTCAACGGAAATACAGCACAGACAACATTGACACCGTGGGAGCCATGAATGAGGTGAACTGCTCCAATGGCAGGGTTTCACAAAAACAAACTACAGATTCCAGCAAACGTATTCGCGGTTTTGGAAACAAAGGGAACAGGCAGAGAAGAATTGAAATGGATGAAAAGATGGCAGGGGATATATATATACAGGAATGAGGTAAACCGGTTTTTTATTCTACTTTTCATATTTATCTATTTGGAAAAGAGATATTCACGGGGTTTGGGGAATTTTTAGATATTTTATTTGGGGATCCAGGCAGGGCTGGAATTTGACGTCCTACAGTACGTATTTTCTATTTCAAAACGTATTTGACTTACAGTGTAAATTTCTACACGTCAAATCTGACGTGTCCTATATATCACTGACCCGTCATATTGACGTTTAATTTGGGATTGGAACCATCCAAATCTATAATACCTAGCACCAACAAAGGTAATGACAGGTAGGCTACTAATGTTTAATATGTATTTGGTTAAAACATGCTTGAAATGTCGAATGGAAATCACTTGAAATCTGTCTTTGCAATCCTTTGGATGTAGGGAGTCTATTATCAATTCCTTTCGTCTAAGATATCTTTATTATGATATAAGATGCATAATTTTTATTGCCGTTTATCTTATTAGAACTGAAAGCATCTAAATTCCTGCCATCTAAGATGTTGTTTACTACGAATAATGTAAATTATTTATTAGTGTGGAGTAAAAGACATAAAGAAATTGATGCAATGCAAGCGGAAATTTACCGAACCTGGAAACATGGAAAATAATCAAGTCGAGCATTCGTTTGAATAGCTAAAGAAATTAAGGGAAAGAAAAGCATTTGAATTGACATCGGATCCCAATTGGCATGGTGGAAACTCCAAAAGATAATCTAGTTCTTTGCATAACAAATACCACTTATATTAAAAGGTGTGTGATAGAATCATGGAATAATTGTAATATAATTAATCGTTGTGTAACATGGACACTTAAGGTGGACCACCATATATGGTTGGAAAGTATGGTGGTTTCATTGAGGATATTGGGAGTATTTATGTCTAGGTCACATGTGGATTCAATGTGGATGTTTCATGTGAAACTTGTAAGTTAACTTGGGGTAAGGATGTAATTTTGGTTGTAATGACTCAATTTTTTTTTTTGATGAAAATGGTTATTTTTTGGTTCTCCTGTAAAATTGATTATTGGGCATTGAAAATTGTGTTTGGTGTATCTGATGTCTTTCTTGCAATAGGATCTCCTTGGTAGAGTTATTACCTAGATGTTTTAGTGTAGCTCATTTTCTATCTAGTGTCCCATTATTCTTCTTCTATTAATGGTTGAGAAAAGGTCAAATTAGAAAAATGTATAGTATTTGTTAGGCTTTTGCAGCGCCTTATATTTTCAATATGCTTATTTAGCATGAAGGTATTTTATAGAAATATTGGTGTTTAGCTTGAAGGTATTTCATCTAAATATTGAGCTTAACATGTTAGTCAACTAATTTCATTATATACACAATAGTAAAAAAGGACTTGATAAAGAATTTAAGAGATGATTTGTTTTAAGTATAAAAGTCATTGATGTATAAAAAAAGTCCCCTCCTTTATACATCTTACTAGAAACAAAATCAAAATATATATCAATTATTGCAACATGTATTATTTTTTTCCTAAAAAAAACCATTATATTTCATATCGAAATATATGTTGTGTTGACTCTTAGGTCCTAAAAAAAAAAACTAGTTCATTGGACCATATAATTAGGAAATCAAAACATACTCGGCTACCATTAGGGCAGTTTAACTATAACAAATAAACCTCATGTTGTGTTATATCAAAAGTATGGTTGTATGCTATATCAAAACACATATGCTAACTTGGGAAAAAATAAGACACTCTTTTAGGGAGATTAATGAAAGTTGAAATGCAAGAGTAGTTGACACCCACAAATTTGGGTAGAACGTAAAATGAAGAGCATGAAAAATGCAAAAACGTCATCAAATTTTCATTTGACAGGCATAAGAGATTCGAAATTCCAGGCCTGGATCCAGGCACATGAATCCGCCACCTGTATGTCAGCTCGGTAGCTCTGGAAACACGAATATTCAAAATTTATAGCTTGTACATATTATTCAGGTTAAACTGTCAGTTAGAAATAGTTTCCTTGAAGTTTTATCACTCAAACTATTATTTTTTATTTTTTGGTAAATTAAACAGAACTAATTTATAGCAAATATACTGAAAAATCATGGAGATATTTACATATTGTCCTTTCTTTCGATCTACTTTGGAGATCATGACCAGTTTGTCCACACATGGTTCTAGCCCAAAATCACTGGGATGCTCAGCTGTATAAGAGATTGCTTTGCTTGGGAAGTGGTTTTGGAAAGGCAAATTGACAGGGTGGATGGGATGCTGGTACACATACACAAGTAATTAGACGTATGCTGCCATGTTTGATCTCAGCGATTCATGTCTTTTACTGGCGATAGACAGTCACGGGTAAAGAAAAGAGGTTTGAATTCAGAGATTCGTTTTCTTTTAACTAACGACACTGTATGTTAGTGATATTAGCTAAATATTAATTAAAAAGTACAATTATGAAATATAATAAAAGGTATCTTGTATTTTATCTCATCAATTTTAAAGTATTTAACAGTGGTGATCATAAAAATATTATTGACAAATGAAAATAGATATTGATCTTTTAAATATTATATACACATTAAGAAAAAAAATCATAATATTCAAATGTAAATACACAACATAGGAATTAAATATCGACACTTTTAGGATCAAAATGAACGTCTCGAATTAAAATCGGCATTTTGTATTTCAGAACTCACAAATTTGAATTGGAAATCATGTTTCTAGAATAAGAAAATATAGTTTTGGAATTGAAAAGTGCACTTTTGGAAATGGAAATGATAGTTTTACGATTGAAAATCACAAATGTTTTTGTTTGAAATTATTCAAGGCTTACACTTCTAGAATCCAATGTTGCTACGTATTCTCCACTTTTGGCAGGGTAATATTGAATATTTTAAAATCAAAATCCACAATTTTAGTTTAGATTTATGTAATTAATTCAATTATAATGACATGAATTTGCATTGATGTGCGCGCGCACACATTAAGATTGTGTATGAAATGTGTCGTCCCATTTCGTACATGTATAGGTAGCTTCCAACAATTCCATTCATGTGTTTATATACATGCAATGTTTGCACTATTACATGTGATATTTTCCTTCTTAGATTACGGATAGCAATTTATTTAATTTTTTTGAGTGATACTTCTTAATTTTTTTGCTTACTTATTTCAGGACCAACTCAATATGGATATTTTTCCTACTCCATTTATGATCTAAAATTTCATAGGTCCATTTATGATCTAAAATTTCATAGGTTTCCATTAGCTTAGGTATGATGTAAAAATCCAATACATTTCTATACTAAATTAGAATTAGGATCTTAACTAGGATCTTTGATGAGATGCGCATGGTAACAATATTTCTTTTACAATTTCATAAACAGTTTTTCCTGATTCTTTCTAAAAGTATTACCATTTTATATGTTAAAAGTATTACCATCTTATACGTTAATCCTTTTAATAGCACATGGGATAGAATTGTGATTTAATCAACTTTTTAAAGTGCTTTTATGTAATGATCATGGACTCCTTTCGTAACCATAAAGTATCTACATAAATCCCTTATCAAATAAAATAACCATCTAACCTCTTTAAACATAAAATGAAATATATTGTTCCTATCTAAATATATGCACGTTAATATATGCATCTAATCACTTCAACAGAGTAAAGCATCTACATAAATCCCCTATCAAATAAAATAACCATCTAACATCTTTAAACATGAAATGAAATATGTTGTTCCTGTCTAAATATATGCATGTTAATATATGCATTCAAGCACTTCAACAAAAATCACTTCAACAAATTATTGAACTTTTCAAACATTTATTTTTCCATGATACGAATGCATTTAATTTTTTTGTTTGACTTGAATATAGCATTAAAATATCAAATTAAAAGTACAATTATTGCCATAATTGGTAGTATTTTTATATTTAGTGTTTTTATACCTAACATCTTTCTCTTCATATTGATATTTTATAGAGTGTTCCTCCTTCTAATAATTTAGTTCTAAGTGTTAGAACCATGATAATTAGAAATTTAGTATGACTTTCTAAGTGATTGCTTCTCATTTTTTTAATACTCTTCTTCATGGGAAGACCCCACAATCTTTATTCATAGAAACAATAGTTCTGCGCGCTCCTAGTATGAGCTATAAACCTTTACCATAGGAGTTTATGAAAATATATGCTTTCCTTCTAATCTCATTCACACATTTTGAAACTATATATTTAAACAGATTATAATAAGGAAAAATATTTTTCATAATTTTAATAGTTATCTAAAAATATTGTTGTTGTGATCAACTTTTATGCTATACATGCATAAACTTTTTTTATTTTAACTTTGGTAAAATTTAATGATATATATTATGAAATAAAATGAAAGGAAACCAAAAAAATAATATTTTGCAAGAGATTTACCGTATATAAAATCTCAATAAAAAAAAATTCAAGAATTATATTTTTTATGTTAGTAAGCTCAACAAATTATAATATTTTGAAACAACCTTTGTGTAGATTCTAAATGATTGGTTAAAAAGTAATTTAAATCATATTGCCTTTCAAATTACTATTTATAAATAATAATACATATTAAAACAACAAATTTTATAAATATTATTAATAAATATATATTAACTTTATATTATTATTATTATTTCTTTCTCTCTTTTTATTTCATTTGCAATTTTTATATTACTCTACACGTTTTGAGATTTCTATATTATTTAGAAATCCATCCCATTATTTTTAATGAAATTAAAAAATAGTTAAAAAAACATTCCCCTTTTCATTTTTATTGAAATTATTAAATGTATATTAATAATGAAATTTTTTCTTTTGTTATCTTTACAAACTACTTACACTTATCTAAATTATATAACTCTTTGTTAAATTGTGTTATATATAAAAACAACTTTCACTAAAGGATACTTTGGTTTATAAACCATTATGGTCTATAGACTATAATGGTGCTCTAGTTTTTAGTGAATCTTTTTTTTATTAAATAGGGTGGTGCTCTACTTCTTTTTTTTAAGATATGGTGAATCGGTACTATCAGGCCTAATCTTGGTGTTATAGAGGGTGATGCTCTAGTTATCAATGAATCTTTTTAATGAAATAAGGTGGTGCCACGATTATGGTAAGGGCTTCCTATATTATGATGGGGCCATTGCATACCTTACAGGCACATTTACTTATTCTTAAAATGTATATATCCATTTTAGGGTACCATGGTATTCCGACATAGAGGCTTAGATTTAAACTATGAAAATCTCATAATCTTGTTAAGATTTTATGTCTAAGGTTAAATGACATTTATATAGTGATTTATAAAAGGAGTTATTTTGATTATGATTTTATGGGATTTTTGGGTGACTGTAGAAAAAATTATGGTGAAATTTTGATTTGTATTATTTAAATTAGTATTTTTACTGTGTATATATAGATTCAGTACCTTGAAAAACCTCTAAGCATGTCTATTACCCATCAAACTTATAATTCAATGAATCCCTTAGAAATTTAAATACCCAAAAAAAACTTCCAAAAAATCACACAAAAACAATTAACTTATATAATACACTTTAACTTAAATTACAGACATTCTCATTTATATATATATAAACCATAACATTTTTTAAAAGAAACAAATTTTTAAATCCTAAATTACTGATTTTCTCGGTAAATTTCACATGAATGCAAATTTAGAAAGTAACAAAATATTGAAAAAAATAATGGCTCAAAGTTCTGTTGATCTTGGGAAACGACTTACTTAGCTTCTTTAGGGTAATAATAACTCCACAAATCCGGAATATTGCCGAATGACTTATTTGTGTGTTTAGACTGGACATGGACACTTAATTATGAAACTTTGGAACATAAAATGACAGGTGGTTCCTCGAGAGAAGCCGAACGTGCAATACATTGTTTTAAATTGAAAATCAGCCACATTGTTAGCCGTACTGTACATGTAACTGTCCCACAACCGCGTAGAGGTCACAACACCCCGCGGAGGTCCACCGGGGACAACATACAAACCACACCCAGTAGAAGTCCATCGATCACAACATACAAACCAGCAGTTTTGGTAGGAATTACATATTTACTACAATTAGTACAGCTGATCATCATAACACTCATAATCCTTCCGCTATTTCAATTTCAAGGATCGCTTGAGAGTCGCCTGAATTTTGTACATGCACTTCAATTACCTTGATGCCGTCGCCCTCGAGAGGCTCTGTGTCACGCCCTTAGCCTTTCTATAATTTTTTTGCTAAGGATCGTGCGGCACTGCCGGGCAAGTCTTTGACGTTACCCTCAAACTACGCCTTCAAACACTTATTTTGCTACCGCTACACAAATGTTTCTTTATAATCATTTCTTAAAACATCATTGAACCATATACCATTATAATTCCCAAATTATAATTACCGTCATTCAATCATAATTCATAACATAATTCCATTCACCAACACTTATACCGAAACACATAAGAATATATGAATGCACAAGCTGTTGGGAGGGGCAACTCCCAAAGATGTCTGCCCGATGTATTATTAAAACCTGTTTTCCTTTTTACAAGTGCGTTAAACCCTTTCGTTCCACACTTAGAATTACAGCAATAATACGATAGCACGGGTGTGTCCAGCAACCTTACGGTTCACACTTCCGTATTACAACATAAATACAACGAGAACTTGTCCGATTATCCTCACGGCCAACGTTCCCGAAACACAGCAAGATCCCTGTCTAAATTCGCACCTCAGTTCCGCAGCCTTCGTTTGTAAACGGGCATCTCCCGGACTACCTGTAGCGTTTACCGAATCTGCTCCAACTGTGTACCCAATCTCCCCTTTACCGAATCTGATCTGCGCGAATATCACTGAGTTATGTGAAGCCTGTTCATCCACCGAGCGCTTAGATTAATGCGCTGCACCTGTAGAAGACTTTCGCATTACATCGTGCCTCTTCATGCGAAGACTCCTAAGATGGAGATGAGAGAGATATCGAATGATCGATGATGAGGAATGAGCTCCTCTCCTTCCCGAATATATACGCTTGCTTCTCCATGGACCAAGGCGTCTTATGATAAAGCCGACATATTATTTCTTTAATCCACCGCCATGCTTTATCCTCCATAAAACCCGTCGGTCTGTCCACATAATGGCTTTATGTGTCCACATATGCGCCCTTGTATTATTTTAATCCTCCATTTGTGTATGCGTGTATTTCTATAATACAAGTCTTTCGGTCATGGCTTTAATGTATACGCCATGCATCATATATTATCTCTCATCGAATATAATATATTTAATTTTCCACGTATGCTCTCATGGTATTCGGTCTTCCGCCATGTCCATGTGCATATTCGTTCATGTCCATACTTTGTCGTTATGTGACGTTCGTGGCGGGGCGGGCTTTTTGTAAAGCCAACCAACGCCACCCATACGCCCATGATGACCTGCGCCTTGTTCGTATGTTGCCCAATCTGCTGCCTGTCCATTGTGGGTCGTTCGTCCAAACCATCCCTCTTGGAATGCTGCCCGACTGACCTGTTTGTTGTTAGACCGTCGCCCATGCTGTCGTCCAACCTATCCTTGTTTTGCCCGAACCGCCCTTTGTTCGGTTATGTTGATGTTTGTTGTCGGGTGAGAGTGTCGCCCACCGTGCACGGAGCGCCCGGTCCCCAGGGCGTTACATCCTCCCCCACCTTATTCGGTTGTCGTCCAGACAACCTCCATACCATCGTGTCCTCTTCAATCCTCCGTATCAAGTCACCCTCCTGTTTCATGATCCTATGCACGTTGCAGGAGTATGCATCCCATACTACATCGAGTCGGAATCAGACATCAACTCGGCTCCCCGACACTTCAAACCTCCAAGTCCACCATGAATGGATAAACTTCCTGTCTGAGTATAGATACTTGTTTCATGATCTCCCCGTCATTTCATGAGAACCCCCATTTCACGCGCCTGTCGAGACCATCAGTCCTGCCCAAGTGTCATCACAGGTTCACTGCCTTGGGCAGTCAACAATGAACCCGTCCGCTGTCTTTGTCTAAATCAGCCTCAAAGGAGGTGAGCCCCGCGGCCCTCCTTTATCGATCAATTCGACCCACCGGTATAGATCTCCATGCTTCACCCTCGGCACGACTCCTTCTAGCGTGGGCAATCTAGTTTTGCCTCTCCCTGCGCACGATCTGTCTGCCAAATGGTCAAGTGAGAAACCTGTACTGTCGTCCTGAGGTCTCTCATCTCTACGCTTTACTTGCTTTCGGTGCGCTCCCCGATCTCCTCCTCGGACATTCGGTCTTCTGCGCACATCATTCTCTTTGTAACTGTCTCCCATCTGCTGGAGGTACTTTCCTCGAGCCTCCCTCTGTGTGTCTGGTTTCATCTTCTTGTCACGGGCTTCTACCTGTTTTGACATAATGTCGTAAACAGCTCCACCGAGTTTTGCGACCTGCGCCCATCCTCGGTTTATCATCCCACATCCCGCCAAGATCATCCACAGCATGATCATCCATAGCCAAGACAAAATGACTTTGCCCTTTCCGGTATGTGATCTATCCGTCATATGTTCGTATGATACCTCCGTATCATTGTCATGAAGTCCCTCCTCGAGACCTTCTTCATCTAAAAATGTGTTCCACCTGTCCGAGTACCTTTCAATTTGATCGAAATCAAATTCATCCTTGGCCGTCGGTACATAGATAACCTCTTTATCCGCAAAAACTTGTTCTTCTTCAATTGAACACTTCGCAGCTGCCGCTTGCCCCTTTGTCCAACTGTCATGAAAAAGTTCTTCAACCTCTCTCTTTACGGCTGCAAGCTCTTCATAATCTGTTATGTCTTGTATTTTCGTGTGGGCATCATTGTCCATCCATGCCAAGTCATCCGATTCTTGTCCAACTTGCGTGCCTTCAATCTTCGATTCCACCGAATCTCCATAATCATGAGCGTCCTCTATGTGAGCGACCTCATCTTGCCGTGTCGACAAGCTCAACGATCCTGGTTTGTCTTCAAACTCTGTCTCCATCGGTCCTCCATCGACACATGATTCCTCTACATAGGAATCCGTCCGTGTTGCTATACCGTGCATCTCTGTCTCAACTTGAGTGATTTCAAGTTCGGCCACCTTCGTCCCTTCTTCGTCACATGGTTCTTCTAGCTGAGTGCCTTCATTTGTCCATGTTTCCGGGCTGCAAGCTTTCGGCTCTTCTTGAACATCCCCAAATCCAACCTCTGCCACAGTAAAGTCCCCAACATATTTGGTCAATACGGCTTCCTCTTTCGGGCCAGCAACCTCATCTATTACTTGGTCGAGCTGAGAAAGTCCCTTTCGTCCCAGCACCATGTCGATGCCTTCGGTGTCTATCACCACGAAGTCCAGCAATCCTCTGCATTCTTTCGTCTGCACAGGTACATTCTGTACCTTACACATTGTCATGTACGGGCCTATCTTCCATTCTTCGATGGCAGATAACATCCCTACTTCTTCCACGAACCGCACCGATATGAGGTTAAACCCCTCGGGCGATTCTGCCACTGCTTGAACATCCCTACCATAAACTTCCAAAGCCACCAGCCTTCGATGACCTTCCATCTTCACCTGTCAGCTTTAACTTCATGACGTCCTGTTCAAGTCTTCTGTTCCAATCGCCAGCACCGATACTGGCTCTGATACCACTTGTCACGCCCTTAGCCTTCCTATAATTTTTTTGCTAAGGATCGTGCGGCACTACCGGGCAAGTCTTTGACGTTACCCTCAGACTACGCCTTCAAACACTTATTTTGCTACCGCTACACAAATGTTTCTTTATAATCATTTCTTAAAACATCATTGAACCATATACCATTATAATTCCCAAATTATAATTACCGTCATTCAATCATAATTCATTAATTCATAACATAATTCCATTCACCAACACTTATACCGAAACACATAAGAATATATGAATGCACAAGCTGTTGGGAGGGGCAACTCCCAAAGATGTTTGCCCGATGTATTATTAAAACCTGTTTTCCTTTTTACAAGTGCATTAAACCCTTTCGTTCCACACTTAGAATTACAGCAATAATACGATAGCACGGGTGTGTCCAGCAACCTTACGGTTCACACTTCCGTATTACAACATAAATACAACGAGAACTTGTCCGATTATCCTCACGGCCAACGTTCCCAAAACACAGCAAGATCGCTGTCTAAATTCGCACCTCAGTTCCGCAGCCTTCGTTTGTAAATGGGCATCTCCCGGACTACCTGTAGCGTTTACCGAATCTGCTCCAACTGTGTACCCAATCTCCCCTTTACCGAATCTGATCTGTGCGAATATCACTGAGTTATGCGAAGCCTGTTCATCCACGAGCGCTTAGATTAATGCGCTGCACCTGTAGAAGACTTTCGCACTACATCGTGCCTCTTCATGCGAAGACTCCTAAGACGGAGATGAGAGAGATATCGAATGATCGATGATGAGGAATGAGCTCCTCTCCTTCCCGAATATATACGCTTGCTTCTCCATGGACCAAGGCGTCTTATGATAAAGCCGACATATTATTTCTTTAATCCACCGCCATGCTTTATCCTCCATAAAACCCGTCGGTCTGTCCACATAATGGCTTTATGTGTCCACGTATGCGCCCTTGTATTATTTTAATCCTCCATTTGTGTATGCGTGTATTTCTATAATACAAGTCTTTCGGTCATGGCTTTAATGTATACGCCATGCATCATATATTATCTCTCATCGAATATAATATATTTAATTTTCCACGTATGCTCTCATGGTATTCGGTCTTCCGCCATGTCCATGTGCATATTCGTTCATGTCCATACTTTGTCGTTATGTGACGTTCGTGGCGGGTCGGTCTTTTTGTAAAGCCAACCAACGCCACCCATACGCCCATGATGACCTGCGCCTTGTTCGTATGTTGCCCAATCTGCTGCCTGTCCATTGTGGGTCGTTCGTCCAAACCGTCCCTCTTGGAATGCTACCCGACTGACCTGTTTGTTGTTAGACCGTCGCCCATGCTGTTGTCCAACCTATCCTTGTTTTGCCCGAACCGCCCTTCGTTCGGTTATGTTGATGTTTGTCGTCGGGTGAGAGTGTCACCCACCGTGCATGGAGCGCCCGGTCCCCAGGGCGTTACACTCTGCTTCACTTATATCATGACCTTCGCCTGCCACAACTTCAGTCTGATCACGTACTGCATGGCTGCTTTCTATCTGGAGCAAACAATATCAAAAGGTCAGAAATTTTGACACTTATCAATACATCACTTTCAAACAGCTTTCAAGTTGCACGTTGAGAACATTAATAAATTTGTACCTTTTCCCGCACTGCCTTGGCTTTCCCAGCTATGAATGCTGCATCGAATATCTCTTTTTCCCTCCCCTCCTCTACCCATTTACGGCAATTATTTATGAATGCTTTGTCCAGTTCCTTCCCCATGCAATGGGCAATAAGGTTTGCCAATAAACATTATAAGTGATGGATTTTCTTAACTGAACTAGATTTAACATCCATTGTTTTCCACACTTTATATAAGCTGATTTTTGCTGCTACTGCCATCCAGTCCCTGGAGTCCTCTTGACGCTCTATGGCGGCTGTGCTTTCCTCTTTATCACACTGTTCCATTAGCTGTTTCATGTTGGGTATTTTTGCAATGGGAAAATACCAAAACCAAACATTAACTGAACACAGAGTCAATGCTCTGTTTTATTTCTCTACTCCAGGATCTTTTGTGCACAGGGAAGCCTTAAAAAAAATTTACTCAACAGAGTATTCCACCACCATAAATATTTCTATTCATTAAAATAAATTCACTGATACACATTCATCCTCTTTGCTGAGAGGGATTTACCAAAAAAACATTCAACCAAAACTCTGTTTTCACCTGAAAATTCACTGAGACATATTCATCCTCTTTCACTCAGAGGGATTCACCAAAACATTACAAAAGAAATTACTCTGTCTCCTTTGAAATTTTACAGCACTGTGTGTAAAAATTTCATTTACATTCACTGTTGTGTGAAAAACAAAAATTACAGGGATTTACAGTTTTACCTTTTCACTGCTGTGTAAAACAATTCATGGTTTTACATACAAAACCTCCCCCTGGTTTTCTTCATTCACTCCTTCACTTCTTCTCCTGCACTGATTCATTTCTTACATTAAAAATTTACGCTGCTGCGTTTTTACCATTTCCTAACTTTACATTTCAACCCAAAAAAAACATTCGCACTTCTGTGCGTTCTTCCTCTGCATTACAATGTCTGTTCTCTGGTCCTCATTCGCTGCTGCGAACTCACACACTTCAGCTCCCCGTGTGCAACTCACAATAAGTCAACTCTCTTACAAAAACAATATAACATACGGTTCCTATGCAATTAATAAAAAATTACATACCCCATACCTCCATATAAAATAGATATAACGCACCGTAAAAAACATTAAAAACATTATCAGAAAAAATGTCATAACATTAAACATAGGGTATGGGTTATGGTAATGCACCATGCTGCATTTAATTTTAGCAACCCCGTGTACCTTCCTCGCGATCGGACGGCGGAGAACGGTGGACCAAATCGGACGCATATCGGATGGGGACTTTTGACTGACATTTATCGTCCGATAAATGTCAGAGGGTGATGTCACCCCAATCCACGCGTCTGCTTCAAATTGCATCGGAGCCCCTTCGTACAGAAACCACTTTATGCCAAAGAGTGGTGCGATGAGGTTTCCGGTGGTTTATGGTTTTCTGCTAGGTGGTTTTGACACGGCATTCAAAGCTGGCCCGCGCGCGCAGTGGAAATTATAATTTCAACACTCCCCTTTAATTTCAACTGCTGGGCATTCAGTCATACCCAGGCACTTTCTCAACTCCTTGACATGTTGGTGTTACAAAAGAGTCTTCCTCTTAACAGAGGGATTCACCACTGTCTATTCTGAAAAGCATCTTCCTCTAAACTAGAGGGATTCACCTGCCTATGCCAAAAAAAACATCTTCCTCTTCACAGAGGGATTCTCCAAAGGCAACAAATCTTCCTCTTAACAGAGGGATTCACTAACACTGCTTCAGATGCAGTTCCACAAACAACAAAATAGTCTTCCTCTTAATAGAGGGATTAACCTGAAACTGTGCTTAAGAGCACCTTCCTCATGACAGAGAGATTCACCATAACAATGTGCTGAAGAACACCTTCCTCTTGACAGAGGGATTCACCTGTGACTATGCTGAAAAGCATCATTCTCTTGATAGAGGGATTTACCATGTGTATGCTAAAAAGCATCTTCCTCTTGACAGAGGGATTTACCATGACACTGTGCTGAAAAGCACCTTCCTCTTTAACAGAGGGATTCACTAAGAACTTTACTTCCTCTCAAGGGATTACTGCCAAACACTGCTTTAGATGCAGTTTCAAAACAAAACATTCATTGCACTGTTGTGCATACTCATTACATTGTTCTCTTATGCTGCTGCATATTCTCTGCTACACTATTGTGCCATCTTCTTTGTTGCGTCTACCCCACATTGCTGTGTCTACACTCGCTGTTGTATTGTTGCACTTCACTTACATTTCTTTGCAAACTCTGCATTGCTGTGCATTCGTCAAGGACTGAATACTCTGTCTTTTCTGGAACAATTACTCTGTCCCACCTTACAAATTTACACTGCTGTGTGTAAACATTTCTTACATTCACTGTTGTTGCATATGTTGCATTTTAATTCAATGAACAACACATTCACTATACTTACATTTACTGTTGTAAAGGAAAAAAAAAATTTACATCTGCTGTTGTCCATTACCTTTCATTTTTTCAACAAAAACTTCATGCTGCTACATTTTCTTATTTGCATTGCTGTGTAAAAACACATTTCTTCACTCTCTCTTAGTTTTGGTTTCATTTTCTTCGCACTACTGTGCTTCTCCTTCTTGCCATCACGTTGCTGCCTTTTCTTATGCATTGTTGTCCATACCCATAACCATAGACTCTGTCATCCCTGGGTTTTTATTTGTTGCTGTGTTGCCTCTGCAATTTGCACTGTGGCTGCCTTTTGTTTCATCATACTACTGTGTGTCCATACATTAACTCTTTACTCTCCATTACTTGCACATAGAGAGAAATCATCCTCATGCTGTTTTGCGATGCATTCTCCACACAACAAAAAAAATTAACACGGGCTGCTGCCTTTTCTTTTTACACCCTTGCTTCACACAATCTTAGTCTTCATTCATTTTTTTTACACAATGCACTGCTATGCAATTCCTTTCATTTTTCTGTTGCCACACATTATCATTCACCCATGTGTATTAAAAATATGCTGTCCCTGTTTCTCTTTATGCATTTCTTTGCATGCTGCATTGCATATGAAGAAAAAAAACATTACATTTTTTTTACTGCTGTGTATTGTACTCACTCTGCTGTGAGTATGTTCTCTCACATTACATAGAAGGAAACTACCTTCCATTGCTACGCATTTCAATGCATGTGCTCCATAACAAAAGATTCAAAAACTGTTGTTTTATGTTCTATCTTCCCACTGCTGTGAGGGTCTCCATGCTTTGCATACTTTTCTTATTGCGCTGCTGCACTTCACATTTGAGCGCTGCCCCTTTTTCTTCTCTGCTTTTATGGCAGATTTAACTTCATA
>APFE031071292.1:37223-56157 GCA_000404065.3 Pinus taeda
AATTAATTTTTAATATTAATTTTGGAAAGTGTTAGTTTAATTTTCCCATCAAACTGAGATTAATTAAATTCAATCATATTTCGAATAAGTTATATTACCAAAGGCGAGATAATAAGCAAATAAAACTTACTATATTATATGTATCGTAAAGTTAAAGAAAACCTCTCAAACATGCCACCAAAGGCAAAGCCACCAAGTCTGGAATATTGACATCTAATATAAGCGTCGTCTTTAGTGAGACTCTGTAGATAAAAATCAGATTTTTGAAAAGGAAGGAGTTACAGCTCACAGGTGAGTACTGCACTTGGAGACTGCACTCAAACAAGAGAACTCTCTCCGTTCACTCTATTATTCATGAATGAAAGATTACATCATTAAGTACAATATGGAAATCAGGAAGTTGCAACCAAACTCCTAAACTCTAGGAACAAATCCTAAACTAAGGAGATACGTTACAACTTATGTAACCATTTCTCCATTAATACAAAATAATATTAATTATTTTCAACTCCCCCCCTTAATGAAGAAAGGATTATCCTAAACTCCTAACATCCCTCTAAACAATTCAAACTTTACACGCCCAAGAGGCTTAGTAAAAATATCAGCCATGCTATCACAAGTTTTACAATATTCAACACATATTTCTTTTGACTGTAGTTTCTCTCGAACAAAATGAAATTGAGTATCGATGTGCTTGGTATTTTTATGAAAGACTGGATTGTATGTAAGCTTGATGGTACTCTGGTTGTCAGTTTTGATAATAGTTGATTCATTTTGCTCTTCTCCTGCATCATTGAGAAGTCTTCTCAACCAGATAGCTTCACATGTGGCTGCACACAATGCTTGGTACTCAGCTTCACATGAAGATAGAGCTACAGTGCTCTGTTTTTTGCTACTCCATGCTATGACCCCAGATCCAATGCTGAATGCATAACCTGTGGTAGATCTTTGAGCATCCAAGTTACCTGCCAATCAGAATCTGAAAAACCTGCTAGAATAACATCAGAAGTGTCAGTGTACAAAATGCCATAATTACTAGTACCACTAAGATACCTCAACAGATTTTTTTTGCGACCCAGTGACTTTCGAGTGGTTTTGACATGAACTGGCTCAACAAACTAACTGAATATGTCAAATCTGGTCTAGTTGTAGTCAGATATATCAAACTGCCAACTAGATGTCTGTACATAGTGGCATCCACCTCTTTAGTACCATCATCACTACTCAACTTTAAATTCTGTTGTAATGGTGTTGCTGCTGATCTGCACTGCTCCATTCTGAACCTTTCCAACAAGTTTTTGGCATACTCCATTGAGTAAGAAAAGTTTGTCCAGAATCTTTCCATACCTCCAATCCCAAGCAATAATGAAGGTTTCTGAGATATTTCATCTCAAACACTTGTGACATTTGCTGTTTGATTTCTTTGATCAGATTGTTAACATTACCTGTTATGATCATATCATCCACATACAAAGAAATCAAAATAATTTGCCTCTGTTTATTAAACTTGGTATACATATTTGGATCATTCAAGCTCCTATGAAAGCCATGCTGTACAAAAATGAATCAATTTTCTCATACCACGACCTGGGTGCCCATTTTAAACCATAAAGTGCCTTTTTCAATTTACACACAAGGTGTTCCTGTCCCTTTTTCACAAAACCTTCAGGCTGTACTAAATAAATTTCTTCTTTCAAGTCACCATTCAGAAATGCAGATTTAACATCTAGCTGGTGTAGCTGCCATTTGTGTTTTTTTGCCAAGAAAATTAGCATTCTAATGGTGTTTAGTTTGGCTACAGGAGCAAAGGTGTCATCGAAATCTATTCCCTCTTGTTGTGAGTAACCCTTTGCTACCAGTCTAGCTTTAAGTTTCTCTATACTCTCATCTACATTTATTTTTGGTTTATACAACCATTTACATCCTATGGGGATTTTACCTTCAGGCAATTCAACCAAATCCCAAGTATGGTCTCTATTTATTGATTCTATTTCCTCATACATTGCAGCCCTCCATGCATCAGATTTACTTGCGTCCTCATAATTTGCAGGTTCTACAATGTTTACAATCTTTGACATTAATGCATAGCCTTTCAATCTAGAAGATAATTGAGTCTTCCTACTTGATCTCCTTGGTAGGGGACTTACCTCAACTCTGTCTATTTCAGC
Organism: Pinus taeda; assembly: GCA_000404065.3. Lineage (NCBI taxonomy): Eukaryota > Viridiplantae > Streptophyta > Pinopsida > Pinales > Pinaceae > Pinus > Pinus taeda. Next base: position 39,392 of record APFE031071292.1, read on the forward strand.
GTTTTCTGGGCTTGCATCATCATTGATTACATTATCTGTTACTTCTTCTTCTTGTTTCTGCTCCTGCTCTTCATCTTCCTCACTGTTATCTTCTATTAGCAATGGAATGTGGCAATCACTATTAGAGTCATCCTTTTCTTCTTGAACCTGTTCATGAAATATAACATCTCTACTTGCAAAAACCTTGTGAGTCACAGGATTATATAACTTATATGCCTTGAACTCAGTGCCATATCTAACAAATATACATTTCAGGGCTTTGGGATCTAACTTCTTCCTATCTGCCTTAGGTATATGAGCATAAGCTTTTGACCCAAATATTCTTAAGTTACTTACTGCTGGTTTGAATCCAAACAATGCTTCAAAAGAGGTTTTGAAGCCTAAACATCTAGTAGGAATCCTATTCTTTAAATATACATCAGTGTTCATAGCTTCTGCCCAATGACCATTTGATAGACCCTTACCTTGAAGCATGCTCCTTGTGCACTCCACAAGAGTTATGTTCTTCCGTTCTGCCACTCCATTCTACTGTGGAGTGTGGGGCACTGTAAACTGTTGCACAATCCCATGCTGCTTGCAGAAATCCATGAACTCTCCCAACCTGTATTCTCCCCCTTGATCTGAGCGGAGAATTTTTATCCTTTTTCCTGTCTGGTTTTCTACCATGGATTTAAACTCTTTAAAATACTGAAAGGCTTGACTCTTTTTACTCAGAAAGTATATCCATGAAAATCTAATGCAATCATTTGTAAATACAAGAAAGTAATATGCTCCTCCTAATAACCTAGTTTGCATAGGTCCGCAGATGTCTGTATGCACTAGTTCTAAAATATCTCTTTCCTTTCTATTGACATGTAAAGGGAACTCTTCCCTATGCATTTTCCCTAATGCACATCATCACAATCCAACTTAACATTATGGAGAACAGGGAGTCCATCAACCATACCTTTTCTCTGAAGTAAGATGAGGTCTTGCAGATTAAGATGGCCGAATCTTTGATGCCAGAGATCTTCAACTGTCGATCCAGCTGCAACCATTGCTTGCTGCGGCATACTCTTCACATCTAGTCTGTACAGGTTCCCCACGCGCACTCCTGTTGCAACTATTTCCATGTGCCTATCCTTAATGACACAGTTAGTCTTAAAGAATTGAACTTGCATGTCTTGATCAGTAATCATTGAGACAGAGACCAAATTTTTCTTAATTCCAGGAACATGCAATACATTTTTAAGATGTCTAATGTCACCACTAGGTAACTTTACAGGAATGTCACCATATCCTTTGATCTCATATCCACTGTCATCTCCTAAATAGGTTTTCGACCCACATGAAGTTTCTTCAAGAAATTCAAACCGGTCCTTCTTACCAGTCATATGTGAGGATGCGCCAGTGTCGACATACCATATGTCGTCCTCATATCCCTTTGAAGCTGAAAGAGCACAATCAACTATAAATAGTCGAAGTTCATGGCTATGGTCCTCTTCTTCCTCAGCAAAGTAACCCTTATGTTTTTTCTGTTTGTTTCTTCCTTCGTCTGCCTGCCTCTTATAACAGTCTTTAATCTGATGACCAGGCTTTCCACAGTAAAAATATTTCTTGATGGGAAAATTATTAGCAGACATACCTTTAGACGGTCTCTTCTGAAATGTGTTGGCACCTTTCTGTTGCTGCTACTGCGGTTGCTGATGCTGCTTCCCTCTATACTGTCTCTTTTTTTCCATAAGAGCAAGGTCATTGCTCTTTGATTTCAAATTTTGTCGTCTCTCTTCTTCCTGTAGCAGAATCCCTGTCAGCTCTTCAAACGCAGGGGCTTTCTCCCTTGCTGACAGCCCTGAGATGAACACCTGGTATTCATCAGTCAATTCCGTTCAACGTGATCGTGAACAGATCTGAATCGGAAACTTTCTCTCCGATATCTCCCAATCTGTCCTTCATATCTTTAACTCTAGCAATGAATCCAGCAACGGACTCATTCTCCTCCATCTTCAATGCAAACAGCTTGCCTTTGAGTGACACGACACGGTTTGTATTCTGCGTCTGGTACAGGTTTTTGAGCGTCTTGCAAATGTCAATGGCCGATTTACAGTCTCTAATATGTGGGATAACATTGTCCTTGACGGACATCTTCAATATGACCTTCGCTTTTGTCTTCCTTTTATCCCAATCTTGCTCTTGTGCAACTGATCCTGGTCTCAGCTCATTTCCTATAACAATCGACCACGCATTTGCGCTTTCAAGTAAAGTCTGCATCTTGAATTTCCAGTTGGTGAAATTCGATCCATCGAGTTTGCCAGACTCGTGGAGGTACGATTCTATACTATTATTCATATTGGACTGATAAAATTTCTGATCCTCTGATGAATAAGTCTATCCAACTGAACACTTTTAGGTCACAAAAAAAACACACCATATACCAAATCCAAACCTTTGTTTTGCTAAAAAAAAAAATTGTACCTTCAATGAGCCACCACCGGGCAAGTCTGATCTGCTGCCACCGAATAGATCACGAACTCCAATGCACCACCATCGGGCAAGTCTGATCTGCTACCCCCGAACAAATCAGGAACTCCAATGCACCACCACCAGGCAAGTCCGATCTGCTGCCACTGAACAGATCAGGAACTCCAATGCGCCACCACCGGGAAAATCTGATCTGCTGCCACCGAGCAGATCTGAAGCTTCAAAGTGCCACCACCAGGCAAAGCCACCACCGGGCAAGGTCTATCTACAAAAAAAAAAAAAAAAATTGCAGATCTTCCAACGAGAAAGAGGCTGGCACTTCTCAACACCGAAAGACCCGCGCCAGAAACAAAATCAATGCGAGTCACGAAATTGGCCCGCTTAAGGCTTGATTTTCTGCGCCAATAGCATTTCTGGCGCACTGGCGCGACTATCCCTCTCAAAACCGTGCCAAGTGGTGCGACTGTTTCTTAAAAATCCGCGCCAACGCTTGGTTCTGCTAAAAAATGGCGCCATTGTTCCTGTCAAAACCGCGCCAACCCTTTCTTTCTCTCAGAGATGATCAGTCATCTAAGGCCTGTGCTACAGGTGTTACTGCAGTCCACCTAATCCTAAGAATCTTCTGTATACTCCACCGCCACTACAGTTATGTACAAGGATTCATCCCTAAAGAAAAGAAAAAAATCTAGGTTGTCCCTACTCTAAGCTCTGATACCAAGATAAAAATCAGACTTGAATTGAAAAAGAAGGAGTTACAGCTCACAGGTGAGTACTGCACCTAGAGACTGCACTCAAACAAAGAGAACTCTCTCCGTTCACTCTATTATTCATGAATGAAATATTACATCATTAAGTACAATATGGAAATCAGGAAGTTGCAACCAAACTCCTAAACTCTAGGAACAAATCCTAAACTAAGGAGATACGTTACAACTTATGTAACCATTTCTCCATTAATACAAAATAATATTAATTATTTTCAACTTTTGTCTAGGTTGGAAATCAGACAAGATTCCCATAACGTTTTTTTGGGTCTAAATGTCTAATTTTTTGGACCACACTTTATTGAAACATTTGGCACTATAAATTGTTGGGTATAAATTGTTCCGCACAAATTAAAGTTGCAGTTCCGCTTCAAGTTTTAATTCCCGAGCTTTTCGATTGAAGGTTAGTTTCAGTAATCTCTTGTTATAGTAATAGTAAAATGATATATGCACCAAACCCCACTGAATATAATGGAGATGACAACGCAAGTCGTATTTGTGGAACAGAAGAAAGGCATACAACATACGAACAAATGCATAAACGTAGACACATTATTTTGTAAGGTCGATTAGGTAACAACGTGTGACAATGATGGCCATCCTGCATAAGAATTGCAATATTTAGGAATGCTCTTTCTTACCCGACAACATTTTCCTTCAAAGAATAGACCCATCTAGTTGAAATAAGGTGCCAATGTTTTCAACACCGTATAATGGTAGTTCCAAGGTAATTACAGTGAACGTTTTTCATTTGTTTGTTCTTATTGATTTTCCAGTTGAATCACCTATAGTTTCTCACCTGTGTGAGATGGTTTTACTGTGCAGGTCCGGCCAAATGTTATGTTTCCTCCCAGCACCCTTTTCTAGAATTTTGAAGTGGGTGTGGCTTACAATCGCAGTTGCTCCTCGGGTTCTGGAGTCTTTGTTTCAGTTTTAAGTGTACTTTCCTACCGCCTTTGACACTGTTCAACCTAGAAAGATCAACAAAGTTATTCAGCAGAAACACAAGAAACAGAATTAACTTTCAATATATATGTATTACCTCTGGTTGATCTTCCATTTTCATCCGCTTTTCCAGTCTTTCTCTCCGACTTCTGCAAAATACACTAATATCAGAGTTCACATCATAAGGAGAAAAGTCAATTAACGAGTTAAAGTTTAAAATGAGAAATAATTTATATACATAACCTGTATAAAAACATTCTCGGCCGCTCTTTCACTGTCATCGAACAAACTGCCCTAAGTAAAGGAGGAGGCTTGGCCGCTCTTTCCCTTGTCGTTGAATAATGTGCCCTTATGGTAAGTAAAGAAAGAGGCTCGCCACGCTTGATTTTCCATTGCCACAATGCCTTGTACAGACAATTTCAGTATCAAGCTCCCCCTGCCAACAATTTCAGTGTCAAGCTCCCCCTGGCCATCGCCATCGCCATGATCATTGCAACACAGCCTTAAAACTTGAAAGATCAAACCTGCACAAAAATTTTTGTGTTGCTCGATAGCATGATGAATTCAACATACCATGTGGTAATCGGTTATGCTCACCAGTCTGCAAACCGTTTCCGTAACGAATTTGTAACCATTTTGATTGAACGACTAAATTTTTTGGAATTGTCTACCATATAACCCTATGAATTACAAGGATGACAGGGGGCATAGAAAGACAAGTGGGTAGAGAAGGAGTTGATTTCATAAGAGAACACCTTAACCCATAATTATGCAGCAAATTATATTTTTTTATTTTTTTTAAATATGATATATATTATATATATATATATATATATAAATATATATATAAAAATTAATTTATAATTTTATTTATAATAATTAAACATAATAAACATTGGTAATCGAACTGTTTAACAGTTCCTTTTCAGATAGTTTGATAAACTGCAACAAGTGTGATTAGGTAGTGATGTAATAGGCTGTGTTCTTTTTTGGTTATTAAATCGTAAAAGATTACATATATTTAGAAATATACATATTTTAATGCAATACCAAAGTTGTAAGATGGAATATATCTACATATATGATGTGTAATTTTCTATTATAATATTACAATTCCATCCATCAACATATTTTAAATATTATAGGATTATATTTATAAAACAAATATTAAAATTATATTAAATTTTCAAATATTTTACATGTATTTAGTCATAGTTTGAATTTACTAATTTTATTGGTACATATTAAATACACATGGGAGCAACACAAAATGAATGATAATCAGGAGAGTACATTTATTATTAACAAATGATATACATTTATAGTACATTCGTGTGACCGTTGGGTTCCACATCCCAAGGTCTCTTGGACTTCCTTAGTCTATTCGACTTCCACACCAACCCTTAGAGGATTAGGTGTCCAACATTATCCCCCTTAATCCAAAGGGGTCTGTATGAGTCCAAGAAGAGAGCTATAATAAAAAATGCATGGCAGCACTAGGCTGAATGTGCTCTCTGAAATGTTGGTATAAAGGAAGGTGGTTTAAGGATGACCACCAACATTGGAATGCTTAGTGCAGTTCCTAGAACTCTTCCAAGTCTGGCATGAAGCTCAAGTCTTCTGCTAGAGGAAGTGCTCCTCATGTTTTGAAGAGGGAAACCTTCAACCATGAAAGGGAGGTCTCACCCTGTATAAAAGGGAGAACCTCAACCTGAAAAAGGAGGTCTCAACCTCTGATGGTTTAAGAATGACCAACAACTCTGGAATGCTTAATGCAATTCCTGGAACTCTTCCAAAACTGGCAAGAAACTGAAGTCTTTTACTAGAGGAAGTGTCCCCAATTATTTGAAGAGGTATCACCGATTGAAGGCATGCTCAGGGGCATTTTTGTCTCTGGCTACAACTCTGAATCTGGTATGGCACGTTGTGGCTCAGGTTGCTTTGAAGCTTGTAGATGACCATCATTTCCCCCCTGTCAGATACAAGGTGAGAAGATGAAGAAATCTCAAGTGCAAGACTTTTCAATATTCAAAAACAAATCCTGTTGGAAATATCTTCTTGGCTATTAAAGCCCATTGCCAAGAAGTGATCCATCCAAGATGAATCTTTGTTCTTGGAGGAAGATTGTTTCTGAAGCATGTGTTTGAAGAATGACTGGTTTTATGATAGTTCTTACATGGATGAAGATCAAAATAGTGATCTTTCATATGGCCAACTCGGTCATAGTGTTGGCATTTCACAATCTGTTGTTGTTGCAGAATCTGGAGCAGCTGAAGGTTAACTATCATGAAGGACTCCAACACTTTGAAATTGGATTGATTTGGAGTAGTCTGGAATATGAAAGAACACGTCCTTGTCATATCCAAGACTAGTTCTGTGCTTGTTGTGAACAAGCTCTTCCCAAAGTCTGATGATGGGCTTGGAAAGTGCAAATTGCATTTTTGCATCTGCATGTACAATGTTGCTTCATTAGGTACTAAATTTGAATGAACTTCAACAATATTGACTTGTTGCTGATGGGTGTCTGTCTCAATGTTCTGAACAAAAACAGGTTCAAAATGATTTCTATTTTGATGTAGCTCTTCTTGCTGTAGCTGTGATTCAAGTTGCAAGAAATCAATTTTGTCTTGTACATTTTGTAAGAAAGTTTGAATGTTAAAAAGAGTTTCCTTCTGACTTTAACCATCCCTAATATCAAACAATGTAAAGTTGCTATGTGAGAGACTAGCTTTACTGATATATCTATTTCATATTGGTTCTTTAAACTAGTTGGCGATAGCTGTAAACAGTAGCTTATATAGAACATGGAAAGCCATGGAGCATTGGAGCATCATTCTAGTTCTGTTAATGCAATCCATGATCTTAGATGCTTGTTGGCAAACATTTTTGTTCATTGAATAGGAAAGGAACTGGACAGAGCATTGATAGAAAATTGCCTTAAATAGGCAGAGAACGGAAATGAAAAAGAAATATTCAGTGCAACTTATATAGTTGGGAAAGCCAAAGGACTTCTGGAGCAGGTACAAATTTATTAGTGTTCTACTATAAATATTTAAATTTATAAGTATTCGTGCATTTTTAAATATTTAGAAGGATTGTTGGGATAACTTGGACATGATAAAATATTTAGCTCATCAGATATGAGACTTCTGCTATTTGTATTATGTGATTAGTACTATAGATTATCTGGAGAGTTTCTTCCAGATCCATCGCATTGTTTGTAGTTACTTATTTTGTGCACGATTCGAATCATCACATGCGCTCATGGAGCACATGTGGCTCATCATCAATCTACATGACGCATATGTGATAGTTCGAAACATCAATAAAATAACTAAAAACAATGCAATGGTTCTGGAAACAAACCCTCCACACTGTTTAACCTGTGATTTTGTTTATTCTGTAGATGATGGAAGGTAACCATGCAGTATGCAATCAAACTAAAGTTGGGGCAGGCGAAGTCAATGCCATAAGTCGAGGAGTGGCTGTCCAAGTGGATGGTGAAGGCAACGGTGCAGGGAGTGGTCAAGTTGAAGCTGGCCATGCAATTAATGATGGAATTGAAAGCGAAATGAAGGATGATGTGCAAGGAAACGTTCACCCTCATGCGAGCATTGACATTGAAAAAATGGTAGAGTAATCGTTATTATCATGACCGACTTTATGTTGTAGAGTAACATAAGTGTAAATCAGTTGAATATGGTTGTGTTTGGTTTAATTATCATTAGGTTACTGGTTCAATCATGGCAAGGATTGTTGGTGGGCAGATTAATTTTATATTCAAGAATATTGAAGTTGCATCTACCTTTAAAAAACAGTTATTAATATATATTTTCCTACTACAATGGCTAATTTTGTTTTATGGTCAACTATTCATATAATTTTAGATATAAATTTTAGAATTATGTAGCATAGTCTAATCTAAAGACATTTCCAAATTAAAATGAAAAGCTACGAAACATAGAGCAATGTTTCAGCTTTGGATAAGGTTATTATTATCATTGCTGCCTTTAATTTTCAGTTACTTATTTGGTATCTTTTATATTTGAGATAGAATAATGTCACTTTTTAATTTCGAAATTGTCTGCAAATTCAAATGAGAAGGTACGAAACATAGAGCCATGTTTCATCTTTGGATAAGGTTATTATTACCATTTCTATGCCTTTAAATTTAAGTGACTTGTTTGGTATCTTTTATATTTATTTATTTGAGATAGAATAATGTTGCCTTTTAACTTCAAGATTGATAATTAGGTGAAGTTGGCTGTGTCCGTGGAAGCTCCCAACCACGCCTAATTTAACAGCTATTCAATGCGTTGATTTTGTTTTTTCCATCTTGCTACCGATTGCAATCGTTGTCTGTGTAGAGATGATTACAATCGTTGTCTGTGTAGAGATGTTTTTGAATTTGAATAGAAATCACTATAATTTTTTTTTTTTTTACTTGCAATGGTTGTTGTTAAAGATGTTTTTAAATTGAATAGAAATCAACTAAATTTAATTTATTTTAATTTAATTTATTTATTTATGAAGTGGTGAGAGTTATGGATCAAATATATCAAGATGTAAATTTTTTTTTTCAATGTAAAATATGAACAAGGGTTTGCATCTAAAGAGATTCCATTCCTCTAAGTTTTTGGTAAATCTTAAAATCTAGTCTAATTTTCAACAACATAATAATAAAGGATTTTTTTGTTTTCACTTATTTTATATTTCTTTATTATTTTAACTTATTTGATATAATATACACTGAAATATTTTATTTCTTGTTCACATTCTCCATATTAAAATGTGAATATATGCTCTCTTATCTTCAAAATTAAAGAACATAGGTAGATAAAAGAAAATATATCTATTTCTCTCTCTGTATAAAATATAGATATACACATTAATTCTTTTATATTAATATTTTCTAAAATATTACATGTCTCTAGATTATCTTTCTCACACACAAATATACATAATTCTTATAGTCATCATGCATATTAAAATATTTGATTTATAATTTACATTAAATATTATTATTGTTGATATTTTTTTTAAATACTATATATCAACTCCATATTAAAAATGAAATAAGTTGCATATCTTCTAAAAGTGAAAAACATATCTAAAAATAAAATAATTATATGATTATTATTGATATTTCTTTTTTCTATATAAAGGTGATGTAAGTTTGAATATAGAATGAATTACAAGTCATATAATATCAATAATATTCTTTTTTTTATATGTCTTTTTATTTTATATTAAATAGTGAAGAATTCACATATTTTTCTCATCCAAAAAATAAATTAATATTTTCTTACTTTTAACTACTTTATTTTATCTCTATACAATGTTAATATAAAACTAAAGTGAAAATTGAAGTATCTTATTTATTGTCAACATTAATTTTTTTATTACTACTATTTTTTAATAATTTGTTAATATAAATGTTATGTTATTATTTTTAAATGTAATGTTATAGAACAATATTTCTCTCATGGTCACTCGATAAAGAAATAAAATTAAATAAATAATTTTTTGAGTTTGATTTCAAATTATTTAGATCGGGTTGAGAATTTGTTTACTATAACATAATAAAAAGCTATATTAATAGTCCAAAATCTAAAATTTAATTTATTTGTTTTTTTTGTAACCTCGGCAGAACTACATCTTCAACATGTTCAATATATCAATTCTCTATGGTTGTGAACTATGGGCCAGCGGTACATTCCACATACAATGGAGATAAATTGAGCATGCAATGGAGACAAATTGAGAAAATTCATAAGCATTTGATTACAAACAAATTCAAAAGCGTTTGATTATGCTATCTTGTTAAGTGAAACCCAGATTGCTCCTATTGAAGCAATTGCTATGGTGGGAGTCATAAGCTATTTAAAAAAAATGAGCAAATGGAAGATGTTAGATGGCCTAAGGTTGTCTTTTTGTGCAAGAGCAAAAAAACTTGGATGAAACAAAATAACAAATGGTTTAGTAAATGGGGTATTTGCTTGAAACTGTGTCCCATAAACAACAAAGAGATAAAAGCTTTTGTTATGGAAAAATTCCACAAGCTACTTGGGATAAGAAGGTAGGAAGAAAGAAAAAATATTATATTGAAGTGTTTAATCCCACTCATAGTCATCAACCAAAAGCATATATAGAGGCCAATATCTCTTGGAGAGCCAAAATTCTCATTGCTCACTTAAGGACTAATTCTCATCAACTCCCTTGTGAAACAAGGCGCTCGAAAAGGCCAAAAGAAGTGTGGGAGGAAAGAATATGCATTTTTTGTTCTTCCGGAAAAGTGGAAATAGAAAAACATTTCATTTTAGAATGTGAGGCCTTCAAAGACAACAAGGAAAGTTATGCATATTTGCTGACAACTAGCTCTTGGGATAATCTATTTACCTAGCGGTTTGAGAAGTTGGGAGCATTTATTTTGAAGTTTCACAGAAAAATGGCCGAATACATCAAGTAGATGAAGAAGCAATTTGTTCCGTAAGTTATCTTTAACCTCGTGGACGTTAAAATAATTTATTTCTTTCTTTTTTGAAAGAGTACCTTAACAAAGCACTCAATCACCATCTATTTATTTATCCAAAATAATATAAACAAAAAAATTCAAAAATATTAATATAATTAATACATTTTCTTAAATAAAAATAAATAAATTTAAATTACATATATATAATATAATATATTATATTATATATATGTATGGAGTGTTTTTTGAAACAAGTAAATGTGTAACGTGTATAGGGAAATATCATGGGTAGTGGGACGAGAGGAACACCATAACGTGGAAATAAGCTTGAATGGATCAAACGGTCATCTTAATTCCATAAGGATGGGTGCATCTTTCAAGTGGATCTGTGAGTGAGGTTTGTACTTGCACCACCATACCCAAAACGTAGTTCATAAGGAAGCCTCGTCTCTACAAGGAAGCCCACGGGTATCAAGTGATAAAGTGACTTTCAGAAATTTAATATTTAATATGTTGAATTAGTTTTTAAATAATTTTGAAATATTATATATTATACAATTATTTTTAAAAAGAAAAGTTAATGTATTTTAATTATATTTATTGAAGTTTAAAATAATTTTTAGAAAATAGTTTAAAATATAATAAAATTATAAAATAAATTTCCAAAAGTGTGGAAATATATATATATAATCTTTTAAAAGGAAAGTTAATGTATTTAAGTTTAAATTATTTTGAAAATGGTAAAATATAACATTATATAAATAATTTAAATTTTAAGATAAAATTTAATAAGCAAAGGGATTGTTGTTTTAATGCAATTTGTGTTTTATGATAATTTAGGATTAAAGGATTATAAAGGTTAATGACTCAAAAGCTTTGGTAATTGTATTAAAAATAATGCGATGTATCTGCAATAGTGTAGATGTTTCATTAAAAATACAAATTAAAAAAACATTAAAATCCTTCAAAACTTTTAAAATGAATCTTGAAAATAACTATTATTATATTAATAACAATAAAGATAAAGAACTACTATGTTGATGTGTTTATGTAATTCGAAGAATATGGAGATCTTTTAAAGCCCAGCAAATGTGTGACGTATATATGGAAATGTCATGGGTAATAGGTCGACAGGACCCTATAACGTGGGAGAAGTCTCAATGGATAAAACGGTCATCGTAATCCCATATGCATCGGTGCAATTTACAACCTAGGTTGATGTGTAAGTGAGGTTTGTACTTCGACCAGCAAAAGGTAGTTCATAAGGAAGCCTTGTGGATATTAAAATCACGAAATCAAATATATTTTACAAGGAAGCCCATAGTTATTAAGGGATTAAAGTTGAATTTTCATATTTAATTATTTTTGGAAATAATTTTAAAAAAATGCAATATTACTTATAAATATATATAATAGTATATATAATATATATATAATCTATTTTGAATATTAAAAAATAATTGAAGAAATAATTATAAATTTGGTATTTTTTTTTAGTTTTATTTTGTCCTGGTCAAAGAACTTCTATTATATTATTAAAAATATGAAGATAACATAGTAGTGGTCAATGACTTTCTCAAGCTTACTTTGATCGGATTGGTTTGCTATGAAAGTTAGATCATGGCGCAAAAGTTTTTTCCATTTGAATCCCACTTCTTGGGATAAGAAAGCCATACATGCCAAAATAGATACAAAATCAGCAAGCAACTAGTCAATCACATATCAAGGTGGCAGATGGAAAGGTTGGACATGAAAAACAACCATTGGATCATTTTCTTCATGGACATGGAAATCTATATGCTCTAGTATCGCTTCAATCTCACCTAGACGATCGTTGGTCTAACATTGGCTTTGGTCCATAGTTGCTAATTGCTCCAAGATCTCATTCTGGCTATATTGTATGTCATTGATATAAGCCACTATCTCATTCTGGCTATATTGTATGTCGTTGATATAAGCCACCAACTCATTCCTGTCTTCATATATATGTTCCTTAAAGATATCCAGATTGACTTGGATTCCTCATAGTTGATCAACCATTGTATCCAAAGAGCGAGATTGAACAATGAGGCATGGAGAACATGGTGGGTCCATGGAAATCTCGCCTTCGAGTGTCATACCCCATACTCCTCATCATTTTGGTCTTTCAATTTGTCCCCCCTTGCTCCTTGCTACCCTCGATGGCCCCCACCTCCTCGAGGTTTTACTCACTGGCGAAGCATCCATGTAAGAAACAATGCACAATGAACCTACACCTCGAGGCTTCCACCTCTTCCAGTGAGACTCTTCTGCACCAATTCCCCTGGATTACAAGGCTCTAGTTTTAGAGATGGCTAGGGCTTGTGAAAGTGAAACTAGCACACCCTTACTATCCAAGGACAACACAACAGAAGGAGACTCACCATTGGCACAAGAGGGACCTACACAAACAACAACTTTCCCAAAGAACCTGATAATACGATAGCAACCCCAGTGCTTGTGACAATCCTAGGAGACCCCAACTCCCACATGGCTATGCCCCACCAATAAGACAGTAGAAAAAGAAAACCTTGTCACCCAGTCTGAGAAATTCAGAATCAAGATACACCCCAGTCCTGGTCTACTTGCACCCACAACCAAAACTTAACGAAATTGAAATTGGGGAATTCTTCCAACTTACGAAAGAGAGACCTGACTACACTATGGAAAAGGAATCGTCATACTCAGTGCGACCCTAAGCAGGACTTGCCCATTCATAACTCAGAGGAACGAGCCCTTTACAAAAAGAGGAGACCCATTCCTCACCTAGTTTAAACACAACAACAAGAAACAAATGAAACCCAACACCAATTATGTTATACTGACACCCACAAATCAAGAGCACATTGTTGGTGTTCTTCCACCACCTTGCAAGGAACACTGAGACTCTAATAGTAACTAGGAACCAAGAGAGTGGAGATACCTATTTACCGACTAATTCACACACGACCAGAGACCAACAATGAATGGTTAGGCTAGATGAGTCATTTTCCATTTCCTAGCTCTAAAGGCGACATTGAGTTTAGCTCCTTCCCGCCCCAGGATCCCAAATGAACACCTAAGTTATCCTCGTTCCAACTGTTGCTCGAATGCATCTGCCTACCTCTGTTCGATGGTTCTCATTCGACTCACTGGTAGAACCTTCCTGGCATACCGAGCATGAGCTATCACTGAAAATTCCTCTGTTCATTTCCCGACTAAACTTTCCACCTTCGCTCATCATAATTTGCATAATAAATATGATCATTCTCTCTAGACTCTTCATTGTCCGGCCTTCTGGCCAGTTGGACTCACACATTTTCTTACTCATGTTTGTCGCGTGTGAGAATGTGACAACCCCAAGGCCACGCTTGTCTCTATTTGATCATCCCAACAGAGAGGCTATTATCTCCTTCTATCAATCGAGAAATCATGACAATGACACATGGGTCTAAGTCAAACGAGCACAGATGCATTCTTTATAATCTAAATGAAAAGTGAAAGGATTCTAAAAGTGAGTACCTCAAAAGATTTGGTAACTATATCAAAAGTAATGAAATGTATTTGTAATAGATGTAGATGTTTTATTAAAAAATCAACTTTGAAAAATCATTAAATTATATTAAATCTTTTAAAATGAAACTACAAAAACTAACTATTATAATATCAATGATATAAATTATAATAACAAACCATAATAATAGTAAACTATTTATATACTTGATAAGTTCGAGGTGAACATGGATGTGTTAGTGTATGTATTGAGCCCATTTAGAGTTGGCGAAATTTTTTTATTATAGGTTGTGTTCAAAAATATTATAATATCATTCGACAATAATTTTAGGAGAAAGGAATTTCAATGTTTTTACTATAATATCTTTAAGATAATTGAATTAAAAATAATATCTTTAAGATAATTGAATAAAAAAGAGCTTTAATGTAGAATTTTCCCATCAATTATTGAGTTTTCTTTAGAGGGTAATTTATGTGCAATGGTGCATTTGATTGTTATTCTTCTATTTCATTTTATAATTTGGCTGCTGTTCTTTTATTCAATTTCATAGTGCACAAAATCCATCATTGAAGTTTATTAATAGTGAAAGTGGCAAAGTTTTCATGTTTATGTGCATTCAAGTAAATTGCAATAATAATTCAAGTAGTGAAGAAAATTATATAGATTAAGTGTTGTTATGATATAATGTTTAGATGCATAATTTTCAATACCTTTACTGGATCATATTTATATCAAGATATTTCGTTTTGTAAACTTATATAATGAGGATGTGTAATGCATACTAATGAAGTAGTAAATTATTGCTTCTAAGAATAGAGTGGAGCAAACAACGACTTTTGTAGTAAAATGATGTTTAAAATATTGAAAAGATACAATTATTTAATAGGAGTATAACTTTACATTATCAATTGTGATGTTTTCATCTCAAGAAAGAAAAGTAATAAAATGAAAAACACAGTTGAACATAATATGAGTGTGAAGAGGAGGATGCTATTTATGAGCACCCTAAAAGTAAAAATACATACTATTAAGAATGCTTTTATTCCATACTTTAATGTTCTATTCATGTTGCACATAAAACTCAAGATACCCTCTTAGGGTGGAAAAAGAGATATTGGAGAACCCAATAATTGTTTAGCTAGAAGTACATTTTAGCATGCAAATACTAAGACATTAACAACCTATTTATTTTTTACTTTTAAATATGCACAATGATGCTTTGTTATGCTCGGGGAGTTATGTAGATATGTTGTTAATGATTACTAGCTAGAAGCAATTCAAACAATTGATTGAATCATAGTTTTATCTTATATTCCTGAAATAGCATCAACTTATAAAATTGTATTATTTGCTAAAAGGGAATGCATAATGTTTCCTTCAAGTTCTACAAAATAGCCATGCCTCCAATAAGACCAGTACAAGTAGATCAAATATATTAAAACTATAAGATAAATTGTGCATGATTTTCGACTCATCAATCCTAAAATATAAGCTCATGATAAGAATAACAACAAACCGTAAAGGGAAATCATCAAACTACCATCATAAGAGTCCCTCACATGCACCTCAAAACCTTTGGCAATTAAAGTAACAATCTCAATAAGGTCACCTCCTCCTTTCTCATACTTTGGTAGTTTTTGGAAGGAGAAGTGGAATGTTATGAATAAAATATTCATAAATAAAATTAATAAAATAATAATATTGATAATAAATTAAATAATTTAATTAATTAATGACCATTAATTATGAAAGGGAAAATGTCAAAATGTATGACCACTCACCTTCGTGGCTAGATAATTCCTATATAGGCACACCACCATGAAGGATTGTAATCACCATTCAGTTGATATTAATACAGTAATTTACTTATTACAGTTACATATACATTTTACGAACAAATATTCTTGTGCACCACGTTTCTCTCGCTCATTGTGGTATTAGAGAAACGTTCATCGCACATGTGTATCTTTGTGTTGCCTATACTCATTGTTTTATTCTCTCTGTTACATCCCAATTTTCTGTTGCTTGTGTTTCCATCATTGTTCAATCCACAGTCGAACCTGTCTGCTGCCATCTTGTTTTGAACCTTGCTCCCCAGTACCTCTCCCTTTCATTAACCTTCGAATTTCGTCATTCCATTGATTCTCCAACATCCTCTGATCATTGTATATTCTACCAACCATCACATTTCCTATTTCTACCACAAAACACCATGTATCAACATAGTCTTCCTTGAAAACTTGTGCTCTGCCATTTTTTTCTCTATCAGTTAAATCCACACTCGAGCTCACATTCTGTCCACCATCCATCCACTGTCTTGTTCCATGCATCCTCATTTCTGCCACCATACACCGCCTTCGATGAGGTCCTATCTGCATTATTTCTCTGACACCCGATCCATATTCCTTCAACCTCAAGGCACTGGTTCGACGATCAAATGTCACAACTCTTGCTACCCCAACTAGTTCTCTCTGCGCTTCACGATGATCAATGCAATGTTCCCTCCTAGTTGGGCATGCTTTCTCCCTTCTGAACGTCGCAACTTTGTGCATTGTTGCATAACGCTTAACAATTATATATGCCACTCGCATCACTTAACCATCACTCAAGT
>APFE031071298.1:0-24284 GCA_000404065.3 Pinus taeda
ATGGTACATCGACAGTGGATGTTCAAAGCATATGACAGGTGATAAAGAAAAACTTGAATCATATATTGCTTTAGAAAAGGGAAAGAAAGTTTCTTTTGGAAATGATACCCCTGCAGCCATAAAAGGAAAAGACACTTCTCAGTTGAAAGAAAAGGTCAAAGCTGGAAATGTTTTATATGTTGATGGCTTGAAGCATAATCTATTGAGTGTCAGTCAGATGTGCGATAATGGAACCGAGGTAATATTCCGATCAGATGGGTGTAGTGTTCGTGATATTGATACAAGAAGAACAGTAATCAAAGGCAGAAGAACTCCAAATAATCTATACATATTTCAAGAAGGAGAACAACAATGTTATTTGAGCGAGAATGATGAACACTGGTTATGGCACCAGAGGTTGGGGCATCTAAGATTTTCACAAATAAGGAAAGCATGCAAATACCAGGCTGTTCGTGGTCTTCTAGATATCAAAAATCCATACAACACCATATGCAAATCATGTAAGTTGGGAAAGAAAACCAGAACTAACTTCCCTAAGAAGGAAGGTTCAGCCAGCAGGCCTCTTGAGCTAGTCTATACAGATGTATGTGGACCATTTAGGACAAGGTCTCCTCGAGGAGAAGAATACTTTATATTATTCATTGACGATTTCTCCAGGATGGTTTGGTTAGCACTTATGAAGCACAAGGACGAAGCATTCGAAAAATTCCAATCTTTCAAAGCCTTGGTTGAAAATGAATCAGATTACAAAATTAAGTGCCTCAGGTCTGACAGAGGTGGGGAGTTTACCTCAAATGAATTTTTCGATTTCTGTGAAGAACATGGAATAAGAAGGGAATTCTCTACAGCTACGACTCCTCAGCAAAATGGAGTGGTGGAAAGGATGAACAGAAAATTCCAACACATGGCTTGAGCTATGCTTGATGAGTCTGGAACTCCCGCAACCTTCTAGGGTGAAGCTGCATATGCTACAGTTGTTATTCTCAACAAAACAAATGTTCGAGTGAACAGCACTCAAACTCCGCATGAGCTCTGGTATGGTGAGACTCCTTCGGTAAAGCATTTCAAATTTTTTGGGAGCAAATGCTATATTAAGAATACTTATGAACAACTTGGCAAACTTGAACCCAGAGTAGATGAAGGTATTCTCCTTGGTTATTCTCCCTACAACAAAGCGTATAAGTGTTATAATAAAAGACTTGGAAGAATTGTTGACAGCATTGATGTATTGGTTGATGAAAAATGATACATCCCTAGGCAAGTAAATCATGAAAATATCGAAGAGGATGAAGACTACTCTCCAAATCAGACAGATGATGAAGAAGAGACCCATGAAGAAGAAACCCATGAGGAGCCAGAGGAACAAATAAGGATAGAAGAAAAGACTCCTTCCAAATATGTTCAAAAGAATCATCCAGAATCACAAATTTTGGGGCAAAAGGAGGCAGGTGTTCAAACAAGAAGAACAATTGCAGAAGCCTCAAGCTATTTGGCAGTGCTCTCCTCCACTGAACCAAAAAATGTAAAAGAGGCATGCAAAGATGAATGCTGGGTCAAGGCAATGGATGAAGAACTTGAGCAGATCGAAAAGAACAACACTTGGGAATTGGTCCCTAGACCAAAAGATAAGAATGTCATAGGGACAAAATGGATCTTCAAGAACAAGTTGAATGAAAATGGGGAAGTTACTAGAAACAAGGCCAGACTCGTTTGTAAAGGGTATGCTCAACAAGAAGGAATAGAATTTGAAGAAACTTTTGCTCCTATTGCTAGACTTGAGGCCATACGAATGTTCCTTGCTCTCTTAAGATTTCAGAAGTTTGAAGTATTTCAAATGGACGTGAAATCAGCTTTTCTGAATGGAGACTTAGAAGAAGAAGTGTACATAGAGCAACCAGATGGGTTCATTCTTGGGAATGATCCAAATCTTGTATGCAGATTAAAAAAGGCTCTCTATGGTCTTAAACAGGCTCCAAGGGCTTGGTACTATCGTTTGGAAAAATATCTCCATCAACAAGGATTTTCAAAAGGATCAGCAGATAGAAATATCTATATAAAAATTGAAAATGACAAATTGCTATTACTTGTTGTGTATGTAGATGATATTATCTTTGGAAGCAATGAAGAAGCTATGAGTCAAAGCTTTGCCGTGGTGATGCAGAAAGAATTTGAAATGTCTTTGCTTGGAGAACTGACATACTTTTTTGGATTGCAAATCCAACAAAATGAAGGCGGTATCTTCTTGTCTCAAACCAAGTACCTCAAGCAGATTCTAAAGAAGTATGGCATGGAAGATTCAAAACCAATATGTACTCCTATGGTTACAGGATGCAGTCTCAGTGCAAATGATGAATCAACAGCAGTGCATCAGCCAACCTATAGATCCATGATTGGAAGTCTACTTTATTTGACAGGTACATGACCAAGCATCATGCATGCAGTGGGAATAGTTGGAAAATTTCAGGAAAATCCTAAGGAAACTCATCTTCAGGCAGTAAAGAGAATTTTCAAGTATCTTCAAGGAACTCAAAACTATGGCTTATGGTATCCTAGAGATACAGATCTCACTCTTCATGCTTATACAGATACAGATTGGGCTGGAAGCATGGACGACAGAAAGAGCACAAGTGGTGGTGCATTCTTTATGGGTTCCAGATTAGTATCTTGGTTCAGCAAGAAACAGAGTTCGATTGCTTTATCTACAGCTGAAGCGGAATATGTAGCTGTTGCATCTTGCTGCACTCAACTCCTTTGGATGATGCAGACCTTGCAGGACTTTCAAATCACTTGTACACCACCTATCTGCATCTTATGTGATAATACAAGTGCAATCGGCATTTCAAAGAACCCAGTCATGCATTCAAAGACAAAGCACATACCGATCAAGTATCACTTTCTCAGGGAACAAGTGATTGAACAAAATGTCAAGTTGGAGTATGTTCCTTCTAAGGAACAAGTTGCTGATATTCTCACCAAACCTTTGCCCAGGGAGACCTTTGAATACCTCAGGCAAAAGTTGGGAGTAGTTGATGCATCATCTTGCTGTTAAAACTTGTCTATTTTAGAGAAAAATAGGTGTGCGCGAGTTACTTGAGGAGGATCCGTGTACATACGCCGGTTTGTCAGAGATAGTCGCGTATATGGAGGCTTGATGGATATCAGTAGGGACAGGCTCTGGTTGAAGATAGTCTGATATGGGTCTGACAGAGAACATCTGGCAAAGGTTCAGGGGGAGCAGATAAACTTCTAATGATGCATTGTTGGCATTATGTTAGAAGCTTTTGGTTCTAGTTCACAGTTGTTGTTGGTTTCAGGTGGAACGAAGGCAGAGAAAGAATTGAAGGAAATTAGGGTTGTTGATCTGAATGAGCTTGCTTATAGTTAGGGGGAGCATGAACAACACACTTCAGCAGAGCAGAGATTTCAGTAGGTACTCAGGGGGAGTATGGGTAGCAGAATGTTTCTCTAGGAAAGAGATTATCTTGGTTTGCCCTTTGCCCTTGATGTCAAAGGGGGAGAGTGATTGGTTGTTGTTGCCATCAAGTCCAAAGGGGGAGATTGTTGGCATTATGAGACATATGTTGTACTTGATGGCAACCCACTCATCTCAGATGATAAATTATAGTGCAGCAAAGTTCACACACTTTCATGAAGATAAAAGTTTATTTCATGTAGAGAAAAGTTCATGCACTTTTATGCAGAGAAAAGTTTATTTCACGTGGAGAAAAGTTCACGCATTTTTATGCAGAGAAAAGTTTATTTCATGTGGAGAAAAGTTCACGAACTTTTATGCGGAGAAAAGTTTATTTCATGTGGAGAAAAGTTCACGCACTTTTATGCAGAGAAAAGTTTATTTCATGTAGAAAAAAAAGTTCACGCACTTTTATGTGGAGAAAATTTCACTCACTTTTATGTGGAGAAAAAGTTTATTTCATGTGGAGAAAATTTCACGCACTTTTATGTGGAGAAATATTTTATTTCATGTGGAGAAAAGTTCACACGCTTTCATGGTTGGTTCATGGTATTGGTCCGAGAGTTTTTTGATCCTATGGTTTTGGTCTGTGGTATTGCATCCAAAAGTGTTGATCCCAAGTATTGGGTTCATGGTATTGTGTTATTATGGTTTTGGACTGGGGTATTATGAAAGGCCTAAGACTATAAAAGTGGAAGGAGATCATTTGGCAAAGCATCATCTGAATTGTTATTGAATATTTGATAAAGTGCTAGATTTGGAATAATGTGATTGGGTTATGGTGCAGATCTGGATCTGAATAAAGAAGGAACCTAAGCGCAAGGAGAAGGATAAGTTCTATTGATGGGTCTTAATCTTTAAGCTTGAATGGTAGTATTTTTTTTTTGTTCTGGGTTTAGATTTGGTGTGAGGTTACAGTTAGTGTGATTTGGATACAGCTATAAGAGAAGTGTCTACTTGATTCAGTGCTAATTGGTGAAAAGGAGATTGTTTGATGCAGAAATTCTTGATGATTGATTGATGTTCATGGATCCAGTCTGAAAATTTATGAAACGTGGTCCCTGGAAGAAAGAAAAGGTTGTAGCCTTCTGTAGGCCAGCACCTACGTACTAGTATCTTGGCTAGTCCAGAGCTAAGGGGGTGTAAGCTCCCTTCCAGGAGAGTCTAGAAATGAGAGAGGTGTAGTCCCTGCAGGTTGCAGCCTGCGTACTGGTAAAGGACTGCACCAGTACAATTGTAAAAAGAAGTTTCTAATTGAAAGAAGATAGAGACATATTGCAACAGGTGGTTTTCACCCACGTTGGGTTTCCACCCTATATCATGGTGTTCATGTGTGTGGCTTATGTATGATGATTTGTTCTATTTTACTGCACCCGTTTACTGTTAATATGGTTAATAATGTTATAATGCACTCATTAAGGATCAACTAACTGAATCATAAGAAGTTTTGGAAGTAGCATATATGAGTCTGAATATGGAAATGAAAAGGTTTTATTGATGTGATAATACTGATTCACCCCTCCCTCTCGGTATTATTTCCAACACTTGGCTCTTTCCACCATGATTTTAGTATGTCTTTGGTAGGTTCATTGAAGGATTATAACCACTTAGTGTTGAAGGCTTATTCACGCTCAAGAAGCTTATAATAACTAGCAATATGATCATTGGTGAAGGATGTTATGAGCTCTCCATCATGTCCCCTCATTCCCCAATGATCTTCATCTGCTTGTTGCAAGATCCACTCTATTTTTACAACACATTGAAATATTTGTGGGTGTGCGGCCACCTTATGCATCACATATTTCTTGGTGTTGATATACACTTTGAAATATTCCTAATCCTATGAGATTTACCTTTTTTCATACTTTGAGTAGATGTATCACCAAGTTAATTATTTTTTTGTCAATTTGGCAAGTGGTATCTATATATATGGTTAACTTTTTCATAATATCTACAATCCCTTATATGTTTCTCTTGACTCTACCAGAACTCCTGCCAAAGCCTCTAATCGCAGGTTGCACCATCTCTCTAGAAGAATATGGGATACTGATGTAGTCTAGGTCGACGTTACCTAACATCTCAAACATGTTGGTTAGTAACATAAACATTAGCACAAATGATGATAATTACTAGTTTTATATAAAAATAAGAGTTTCATTGTGTGGCTTCATGGTACTAGGGTAAGTGAAATTTTGTATTGGCAGGGAGAAAGTCTTTGCACATGTCACTGTTGGAATTCATAGGATAGGTCGCATATTTTAAAGGTAGGGTAGGTTTCAGTCTAATGTTTGTATTATAGGTCGCATTTTTTGTTGACAGGGAAAGTCACACTTCATGATCACATTACTATGGATATTAGATTTTATTAAAAACCTCAAGGAGTAATGCAACCAAAGTTTGTTTGATAGGTTTCAGTCCCATCAAACAATACTTGATCACATCCTTTAGGAATAGGATAGATCACAGGTTAAACATATGGATGAGGTAACGAAATAATAATACAGGGAAGGTTACACATCACAAATGCATTTTATGATATTATTGCAACCAGAAACTTAAAGGTGGGTAAGATAGATTGGTCACCACTCAAATCAACGAGTAAGGTCACATAGTGAAAAGCATTATTTGAGATGTCAAATGTGTAGAGGAGAGAGATTCAACCTGTGACCTCAAGTTACAATTCAAGATTGTGATTAGTGCGGTAAAAAATAGCAAATGTATTCATTAAGAAGAAAAATGAAGCAACCCCTTCATGAGATACAAGCTACAAATCCCTTATTGAGCGTTCGGAATTTAACCTAAGGAAATGATCACTGATGTCACCCTTTAAATATATGAATTTTATAGAAAATTCCATATGTGAAATCACATAGTTTTAATTAGTCCTTCCACCCAAGGGCTCAATCTGGGTGCTTTCAATATGGCATCACGAGATGAATAAGGAAGGGTAGTGAATGATTCTTAATTTGTGAAGTTTGGATTGGTATTGAAGGAATCTGAATGATGATCCAATACACTGTGGTTAGATATTAATTAGTGGAGAAAGGGAAAATGGAGGTAATATATCATATATGTAGAGGTGGAAGAAGGGATGATCATTTAAGTGTTGAAGTCTACAAATCATTGTTAAGTATGAGCTTAGAACTGTAATAGATGGGCTTGGAATCCAAGGGAAAATGAAGGGTTAGTGGGATTAGGTGAGAGCATGACGGCATAACAAGTGGAGTGACTACATAGATAGGAATATGCAGAGTTTGGGCACCAAAGAATTTGAACACTTATCGACTTGCAATAAGAATTAATGGTTACAAGTTCAAGGTATGTGTTACTTACCAGTTTTCAAGTCACATTCATTGTCATAGCTGGAGGAGGGGTCGCGATGTAGCCGATTTGTTGGAGGTAGAATAAGTTAGTAAATGGGAGTGACAAGGAAGGAAGGAGGTCACACCTTGGGTTTGGGAGATGATTTTATTTCATGTAATGAGTCTAATAGGGGAGCTCACAAGTAAGATCTGCATAAAGTTTTAATTTCATGTGATAGGTCAATGGAGGTCACTAATCGTAGATTGAAATAATAGATGGAGGAGAGTTGCGAGCTAAAAATGTGATTTGTGACCTAGAGAGGTCACAAGTTTAGGATTTATTGGGGGGGTTGGATGTGGTGATTTTGAAATATTTTAATCATGTGTGATAGGCCTAGAGATGTCACAAGTCACAATTTTAACCCACAATGAGGAGTCACTACAGGTCCAAAATGTGAATTTTCAACTTAGTGATAAAGTGCATAGGAGAGGTTGTGAATCATATTTATAATTCCCAATGTGGTTGCCTCTATGATTTGTTGATGCAACTAATGACTTTGAGAGTGGAGAATTGTGAGGAAGGTCTAAAATTTAATATTTAAAGGACAATAGGACTTTTCCTTCAACTTTGAAGTTTTGAGTTGTGACTTAGTGAAAGAACTTAGACTTTGGGCCTAGAAATATGTTTTCTAGGTTCTAAGGAAAATCCTAGATAGGTCAAGGATGAAAGAAACCCTAGTAAATCATAGGTAAAGGATAATGGAAAGTTAAATATGGGAATCTCTAAAATTTTGAAAGGGATGAAATTTTTGGGTTGTTGTAGTTGCTACAACAATTGTGATTCATTGATAGGACCTCAGAATCTGAGTATGAACTCTACTTCTGACGAAACCTTATCCTTAGACGTATTGTTATAGACCCATGGGTTATCTCTGTTTCTTGGTTAGCTTGATTTGAATGCATATTGTAAGCTACAAGACAACCCTACTAGATTTAATTAGGGATTAGGATAATGGGAGTGTGAGCTATATATATGTTCATAATTGAAGATGAGTCTCTGGTGTTTCTCCACTATCAGTAGGTATGTTAATACCCCAATGGAGTCACTCAAGGAATCACAAACATTACTTCACTACCAGTGAGCTATTTTAGTATTGTGGTGAAGTTGCATGCATCACCTCTCTATGAAAGAATCCTTTCTCAATCCTTTACCCTTTAATTAATTAACTTTACTTTGCTAGGCATATTGGAATCATTTGCTAGGAATTTATTTTCACAAAGATAGATGAGGGATAATGACTTATTTTATGGGCAAGAGAGGTTATTCTTTGTTTTTAGACTTAATTGATTCCTTTGAAAAGATTTTTGCTCACTATAATTTTTCTCCATTACCCCATTATTACCACTAGGTCAAGTAATGAAAAACACAATCTGGATTGAAAATCCAATTCAAGAAATATATATGATATTAAAGATAGAGGGCATTCCAACTAATTAGGGTTTCCGACAGATCCTAGTCCATATTTTCCATGTGAATATTTTGACTCATAAAAGAGTCTTAAGGTAAAACATGCTAGAGAGATCAATAACTTGCCAATGATTGAAAAATTAACAACTTGCCAATGATTGAGACATTAAACCTATTGATAATGTTCCAGAGCTCATTATTCATATGCCAGGCCTTATCTATGTACAATAGGCCTCTATGATAAACCAGAAATAAAATGCATAAAGAAAAGAGAAGGAACTAAAAATAAGACAAGAAATTAAAGGCATGAAAACAAAAATGACAGGAAATAAATATGTACAAAAATGAGTGAGGACCTATGAGAGTTGCTAAGTGAAATAAAATTTGATGTCTTGGAATTTACAAGAAGAGGTTCATTCTTCTTGTATAGGGTTTGTAGGTGGTAAGTATGTTGGGCAAGTTTCTCCTTGATTTGAAAAGCACCAATCCACAAGGCTTGAGATTTGGTGTGCTTTCCCTGGTCCTCATAGTCATTATACACTTTAGGACAATATCACCTACATTGAACTCCTTTTATTCCTACGTACTTCTTATTGAAACATCTCTTGATTCGGCTTTAGTGTGAAGCAAACTTTTCTCGGGCCTTTTGTATTTCTTCCTCCAATTTAAGCATGATTCAAATTAGAAGAGATAAAAATTTATAAATTTCTATGCAATCCATGGATGAAATGCAATTTGATGATTTCCATTGAAAAAATGGAAAGGGTTAATCCAAACATGTAATTTATACCTCATGCTCATTTTGATTTTAGGCTAATTTTTCAAGTGAAAGGTAAGGGAATTAATTATTGAGTCAATCCTACTTTGCATGATGGGGCATGACCTAAGACTAGATTCTTGAGATAATTACAAACAGGGTAGGTAAAGGTTTGGTGGTAGGATGGCCTCTTTTCCATACTCTAGGAATTAAGGGGAACTACCAAGAGACATTTGAAGGGTGACGTGATTATCCCAGACAACATTGGTAAACTCATTATGCCAGTTTTTTTGTTCCGACATCAAATTTTTCTTGATAATATAGATTAGAATTTTATTAGTAGACTTAGATAAGCCATTTCCTTTGGGATAATAGTTAGAAGAATTCTTCAAAATAATACCATTTTTCCAAAGAAAAATGATACAGACTCAACGATGAAAAAGTAATTTTCATTATAAAAAGAAAGGGGGGTATGAACATTGAACCTGGTTATGATGTTCTGATTAACGAAATGAATTACATCCTAGTGAATGACTTTTCTCACTGAAACAAATTCAGCCCACCTTGTGAAGTAATCAGTATCTGCGAGGATATGCTTTTGTTGTTTTGAGGAGTGTGGTTCCATATCCCCAATGACATCTAGACCCCATTGTTGAAAAGGTTACTCAACAACAATAGGTTGGAGTGGTGTGGGTGATCATGATTCTCTTCCAGCACACCTCTAAAAAATAGAACATTTGTAAACATATGTGTGGCTGTTTCTAAATAATCTAGGCCAGTAATATTTTGCCCTCATTATTTTATGTGTTGCTGTGTCACCGACATAGTGTCCACCTATCAATCCATTGCATAGTTCCTTCTAGCCCTTTTTAATGTCAACATATTCCAAGAATTCAAGTAACTTGTCGTTATGATGTTTCCAAAACATATTTCCATTGACCAATTGATAGGAAGAGGCTTTGAGTCTAATGGACCTTTTCTGTTTCATGGAAAAGGAAGAAGGAAAAGTACCTTACTCCAAATACTACCTCAAATCTGCATACCAGGATGATGACGAGCTTGGTATGGGGATTGAATCATTTTGGTACATTTCAATCCCATCCTCCCATCCCAACATTTATTCCTTATATTGATCAAAATCTTCACCAACAACATCGCATAAACCATGTTCCTTAATTGTGTGTGATGGTCTGAATTGAAGGTCATATTCTTGCAAGCAACTCATTCAATTTGTGTTGTAATCACCCGACTCCTATTGCATTAACAATTTTCTTACTACGGGGTGGGGTGAAAACACCATGACATGATTTTCAAGATATAAAGTTTGAAGTGTTTTACAACCTTGTAGACAACATATGCATGCTTTCCCATATCAGGATAATTCAACTATGATCCACGCAAGCCAACACTCATAAAATATAAAGGCCAATTGTTACATTGATTATCATTTTGCATCAATATGACAGCCAATGATGAATCTGAAGCAAATGTGTATAGCATAAAATATTATTAAAATTAGGGCTATAAAGAGTTGGTGCTTTAGATATATATTTCTAGATATCTTTGAAATCCTCCTTCTCTTCTAGGTTCCATTTGAATACTACATCCTTCATTATCATATTTATAGTGGCTTCATGATTTGGGCATAATCGGAAATGAAATTCTTGAGAAAAAAAATCTTACCCAAAAATGACTCAACTTCCTTCTTTCCAGTAGGGTAGGGGATTTGCGTCATAGCCTGTACGTGGTCAGGGTCTAATGTGATACCACTATTTTCTATTATATCCCCTAAGAGATTACCCTTGGATACTCCAAATATACCTTTCTTGGGGTTTAGTGATATTTGTATTTTCTACAACATTCAAAGATTTGCTTCAGATGACGTAGATGATCCGATATTTTCTTGATAACATTGTTACATCATCTAGGTATACCACCATGCTCTAGCCAATCAACCCTCTAAAATCAATATCCATTTCCCTTTGGAAAGTGGCTCTAGCATTTATAAGGCCAAAGGGCATATGTATGAATGAAAAAGTCCTCCATTTCATTCTAAAAGTATTCTTCAACCTATCTGGTTCACCAACCAATACTTGGTTGTAACTAGAAAATCCTTCAAGCAAATAGAACATTACAGATCCAGAAACCATTTGTAGGATCTACTCTATGGAGTGGACTAGATAGTTATCTTTACTAGAAGCCTGGTTAAGGTTTTGGAAATCAACATAAAAATGGATTTCTTCATAATTATTCCTTATTGGAACAAGTTTTGAAACCCAAGTGAAATTCTTGACTCTGAAAATGATTCCTATGTCCAACAACTTCTTCAACTCTTTCTATATGAGAGGCTCCCGTTTTGGATTCACTTTCCTCAGTTTCTGCTGAAAAGTTTTGAACCCATCCTTTTTTGGTATTACATACTGTATAATATGGTTTCCATACATTTTTGGGTCTTCATACATCTAAGAAAAAAACATCTCGATACCTCTTTAATAAATCAATGGAAGTTTACCTTTCTCCAGGAGAGCAATAACTACCAATATTGATAAAATTGGTGTTAGCATATGTTTTGTTATGTAACCTAGGGACCTAACATGTTCTAATGTTGATTTTATCATGCAACAATGTGGAAATTTGAGTCTTTGTGTTTGGAATTCCCTAGAACAGGTTCTGTAAGTCAAACAAATTTTTAATAGAAACAACACATTTGGGCATGGGGTTTCCATTTTGCGCATCATATTCTTCCAATAAATCCTTATAATGTTCATTCTCATCTATTTTTGTTGCCTTAAATATATCCACGTTGGTCATAAATTCTAGTATCTATTGATCATCATTGAAATCACGGAAGTTAGTTATCTTATTTGTGAAAACAAGATTGTAAACAATTTCAATAGAAAATTCACCCCTAAGCAGCATAAACCTAGCTTCAATGTTAGCTAATATATCATCAATGGCATTTTTAATCCTTGGAACTAATTTCATACCAAAATATTTAAAAGTAGAAATTAATCACCATAACCCTTATTTGTAATTTTTCAGATGTGGTGATAAATAATGGATGGTGTTGTGTACTTGTCTTGTAATTATTTCATAGTCACCAATTACATTTACACATTCCACCTTGAGGTCATTGATTTTCTTCATCCCATGAATCAACACCTTGTACTTTGTGGTGTTGCTAGTGCATTGACATTCTAATCTACAAGAAGTTTAAAACTTATTTTTTTGGGGGTTCGTGAGGATATAACCTGCACTAGCTCCATCCTAAGCCTTAGACCCATCATAGTACAAAGTCCATATATCATAACAACTATAATATAAGCTAAAACTATTTACATCTAAAGTATATAGTTCAAGACCATCAACTAGAAGGAAGGGAAGGAGTTCCATCTACACATCTGATAAGACTGGTGATCATATGGCTTCATAACAACCAATGTGAGATTCTAAGAAACATGTCCCCAATTATTCTTGAACGATACTACTTGGTTCATTAGGTGCTTCCAAACTGGTGATTGTGTTCTTCATGTATGGAGCACTATTGACTCTAATCTAATTGTTCCTTCCCTTATAAGGGAGCCACAAATATGACCAATTTGTAGAAAAATACCATTGTAGCTTGCTAGACCAGTCTCTGCTTAGGAACAACCCATATGCTTTAGGGATGTTGAAAACCATAATTTCTATGAATTGATGCACTCTTGAGTCAGAAGACAATCTGAGCAGTACGTTATTCAACTAGGGAAGGTTTGAAGGATGTAAGTTTATCTTAAAGTTTAGAAACCTTAGCAAATCTTGCTAGTCCCTAATATGCAAATTGTAAAATGTTTGGTGATATTTTTGTAGAAATATTTAGATTTACAATTATTTTATATCATTTTATCTAATATTTTGGTGATTGTTAAGGTAAAATAATTTTGTACTATAAAATTTGTGGGAATCAATTTTAGAAAAAATTGAAATTGGTGAATCTTTTTTTTGGAAAGATCATGGAAAATTAGCCCACCTGCTAATATTAGCCCCTAAAATTTTCCCTATATTCAACTCACCAACAACTTTAACTTGAGATATATCAAATTGGATGGTTTTTTCATCTGTCTTCTCCTATTCAACATTAATTTCTTACAAACTAATAAAGGCATGATGTTGGTGGAACCAAAATCAACAAGACAATTGTGCACATTATAACTAAATATCTCAAATGTAAATAGGAAAGGAGTTGAGGAGCTAGAATTAGCATTTGCATCATTGATAAAGGATTCAATATTTATTGGTGCTTTAGACTAACCAAAGGAAGTAGCCTTGGAAGAAATAGATACTTTACCAACAGAAGACATGGAAGCAACGGTCTTAACGATTAACTTCCTCTTCCCAGATAAATTGGCTAATTCATAGAGAGATATATTTTCTCAGGTTTTATTTATATCTTTAATAATGTTGTATCCAACATTGAAAGATATGGTTTCCTCCTTAGATGGTTGAGTAGCTATAGTTGGATGAGAAGACTTGGCAGCAACTTCAAGAGCGTTAGAGTTACTCTTGGTGCTTACTAAATTATTCTTCCAGTATTGCCCCATTGGAAACTTAGAAGTTGTATGTCAAGGAGAGTTCCTTGGGGGGGGGGGGGGGGGAGAATCATTCTTAGAAATTGATTTTTATTATATTCTAAGTTGGTTTCAACTAAAAACCCTTTACTCCTTAAATTATAAGTCTTTGGAGGTTTAGGAGGAGGGGTTTTCCCAACTAAGGCTTCTTGAATAAATTGAACCTCACCTTGTCAAACAACTTCAAGCATCATCATAAAGGAATTGACATTTTATTCAGGGGGAGAGGCTTGTTATTATTCATCATTTTCTTGCTCGTTTTCACCTCAAATCATCTGGTCATCAAGCACTTTATTCACCACAGTGATCATGTTATGTACCCATTACAGGCATGCATTTTCAAATTTAGTGGCTTGGTGGAAGGTGCAGTAGTTTCCCATACCAAGCTCTTCAAGTTTAAGATTCACATTAGATCTTTGAGTTTATTTCACTAGTAGATTACCTCTTTTCTTGAAAATATTATTGTAGGGTTTGTTGCCAAATTAGCTCTCACTCATTTTCCTCTTCAACTCAGAGACTTCATTAGTTAAATTCTTTAAATATTTCACTAGACCTTAAAAATCAAAGGCATCTATATCACGATGTGTACTAGATGAGGTCTAACATTTATTACAAGTTGCATTTGAATCAGTGTGTGCTTCATGTTTGAGCACTCCTATTCACACCAGCTCCTTCTCAACCACGAGAGCCTCCACAAATTTCTCCACCAATTTATTTTTCACTTATCTCTTCACGAACATAGAGATATCACAGAGCAGTGATTTCATATAGTAGTCAACCATTATAGAATCATGTGGATGAACATCAGCCAGGAACCTTTTAAAGATTGTAGTGAATCATTATTTAAAGGATTTTACCTTTTCCTTCTTCCCCATCTTGAATGAAATTGGATTTTAAAGAATCATGGCAAGTGTCTTCTCTTCAGCAAACCTTCCAATAAAGGGCTTTTGAAACCCATCCGAATTCTAAATAGACACTACAGTTAGGGAATGATACCATATAGCAACCATGTTTACTAAGGTGTTTTGAACTACATGCAACATCATTATGTTTCACCCTCATGATCTATAATGATAAATAGTAGTTGTTGATGTGATCTTCAACAGTATTCCCTTTCTCTAGGTCATATTTATGAAGATGTTTTTTTAGATGTTGAGGCCTATCTTGAAGTGGACCTTGGATGTCCAGAGGAGATGGTGTCATCCAAGCCATAGGTTATTGTTGATTTCCAACCATGTTGTGGTTATCCTCCTTATCACTCTCTGAATCAGAGCTTCAGATTTTCCCCCCATTCCAAAACTTCCATTAGTTCCTTAGATTCTCTTCACCTCTAGGTCTTCCAATGTTCTAAATGTTCTCTTGGACATGTTATTTTATACCTTCCAAATTTATTTTCCCAAGATTCTCCTCTTAACCATTGTCAGAACCAACATACTTTCTAGGCCTTTTATTGATCGTCTTTCGATAATTTGGAAAATCATCTAGAGTCATAGTAATTATTTCTTCAATCAAACTTACTAAAACTCCTTAGCGGGAGTGGTGAGGTTGTGTTGCATGGGTATCATGTAGGAAAACTATAACATGGATAAGTCCAAGGCTCCTCACAAATTGAAAAGTAATGGGGCATAGATATCTCAACTATTCATAGATCATTTCATACACAATTTCATAATTATCAGGAGGGACTTCACCTATACGTGGTTCCTAAATAGGAAGAGTAGGAGAGTGAGAGTGAGTTTGATTACCATATTTTTGAGAAGGCTCTGGGTGAGGATGAGGATTTGTACTAGCCATAAAATAAGGGAACTCCTTCTAGTGCCAAGAATCTATTGACATGTCAGAATGTACTTCCAACAACAAGGATATATCCCAAGTGTAGAATCCCAAATAGACTCTACACGCTTTGGTTTTGGAATCCCATCTGTTATGTAGGCCTTATAGCCATTAGGTTGTTTAAATTTCACTTTGGATGTAACAAACAATGATCATTAAAGAACAAATAAAAATTTCAACAAATACAAGTGAGCAACTTGTGTAAATTAAACACGTGGAACACCATGTAGATGAAAAAAATAAGCAACATGAAATGAATCTCAAGAGAAGTAGTGTTAGAAAAACTTCAAAAAAAACCCATGTATATGGAAAATATTAGTTTATTAATCATAAACAAGGTCATAATCAATAACACCATGACAACAACAAGAAACATACAATCCTATGCATAATATATGATAAAATCAATAAAATAGTTCACTGACACAAGCATAAAATAAACACAACATATACCATCTGATCATCTAAGGAGAAATCTCACAATGATTGATGACACATGAAATAATTGCACACTTAGGCTAGAAGAGCTTCAAACATTAACTTTAAATATGCATAATGTCCCCATATGAAATTCCCATCAAATCCATTAGTGGAAGTGTATATTCACTACTTGGATTCACAAAAAGGTTTATTAGTTGTCAAACAATATTCACAAGTTTAGTCTAGAACTAAAATTCCCCTTACATCTAACCATGAGGGTATATTTATAGAAGGTAAGGTGAATTTTCACATTCTATGAACTTTCATCTTCCCTCAATGACTTTTCATATTCCATATGAATCTTCCTATTCTATGGCCTAATGTATTCCAACAAAATCAACTTACATTAATGTTAAGAAAACAAACAATTTAAATCTACTAATATAGTAATAGAGAGGTTTGGAACACTAATTTGTAACTTTTGGATCAAATATGCCTTCCATATATTGTATTCTCTCACGAGAGTTGGGACCTTGTGTTGATAGTCCCCATTCCTTTATAAGCACTCTAGCACATCTGGTATCAAGGTGGGCTTCTTTCTTTGTATCTGATTTCATATAGTCATAACCTTCACATATTGACTAACAACCTCAACCACATACTAACTTTTTGTTCAAAAGTGTGCAACAAGAAATGCTAAATTTAGAATGTGCTAAAAATAGACCTGCTAAAAATGGCATGTCTAAAAATAGCAATTTGGCCAGTGAGGTCATTGGCCACATTGGGTGAGAGGTGAAACTGCTAAAAATAGAAAGGTCTAAAAATAGTATTTCTAGGTCCCTTCCTATTTATAGCAATCCCTAGTCTATCTATAGGAAGTAAAATTAATTTTGGTTTTAACAACAGTTTAAAATATTAATTAATTAATCTCCATGACTTAATTAATTATGAAAATTAAACTTGAAGTCTTTGTGAGATCATGCAATTATTTTCTCCCTTGATTTAGGAATTTATCCCTTGATTAAAGGAGATAAGGTTAAGTTCTATAGTGAGAGAATCAGTTGACTTAGTTCTAAATAGTCAAGTCCAATTAGATTATTTTAACAAGTTGTTAAAATAATAAAATATAGTTTGTTAATGCTTGCATGCATGTGACAACTATTATTTTAAATAACTGAGGATTCACTCATGGATAATTTTTGCATGTCAGTTCTGTCAGAGACCCAGTTGAGATCAGATGTGTGACAGTGTCCTATCATATGCTTAACTATTTCTAGTAAGTAGTTTTTGCATGGTTGAGGAACTAGTGTTCTCAAGGAATACGTAGTTGGACCATTGGTGTTTTTGGTACGTTGGAATTAATAGCATATGCTTTTCCTATTAGTTCCTAAGAAAACTACGTGAGGACTATAGGGAAAGCCTATATAAACATGACTTGGGTGGTTCATGAGACATATCTTCATATCTTCATAGTTCATTGAGAACTGAATAGCTTGAGAACTAATTCTTCTTCTATTGTGAAGAGGATTTCCACTTGATTGATAATACATGGTTGGGGTTTTATGATGGTGCTTTCCCCTAGATATATCTTGTGTTATGTGTGATTAATTCTCTTGATTAATTATGCATGTTTCTACTTGATGTTGCTCATGATTTCAATTATGCTTCCACTTAATGTTTTGTAGAAGTAGGACAAGTATTATGCTTTAGGACATTGAGTATATTGGTTTGTTCTACAGGTGAAATTTCTACATGTGATCAAGAAAGAACAATATATTAGCAAGAGGAATTTGAAGTTTCTTATTCTTGATATAGATCTCAAGTTCTTATCACATCTATTTCATCGATGGAGTTCAATGGTTTGAGGCTTCAGTGCGCCCTTGATGGCAGCTCAAACTATATAGCTTGGAAGGATCGCATGGAAGTAGTTTTGGAAGATAATGGTCTTAAGGATTTCATTGATCAAGAACTCCCTAAGCCTACTGACAAGACTGAGCTGGTGGAATGGGGTAAGTGTGTGGCTAGAGCTAGGAGAATTCTCTTGGAGGGTGTTTGAGATCACATAGTCTCAAGCCTCCATGGGAAGGAGCCTCTGTTTGCAATGTGGAAAAAATTGAAAGATTTATATCAGAATAACAGTGATCAAAGGAAGTTGGCACTAAAGGACAAGATTCAAAAGATCAAGTGTGAGAAGGGTATTTCTACATTCTTGAACAAGCTCACCACCTGTAGAGATGAGCTTGAAGGCATAGGAGTCACTACAGTTGATGAGGATATGGTGAGTCTAGCACTCCTTGGCCTTCCTAAGAGTTGGCATAGCTACCAGGACTCAGTGAATGGAAGGGAAAAACTGCCAGATTGGGAACAACTATAGTCGGATTTGATGCAGGAGGAGATCAGAAGAAGCACCAGGGATGGATCTTCTTCATCAATGCATGATGATGAAGAGACATTGGCTTTAGCTTCTAAAGTTAAGAAAGGGAAAGGGAAGGCATCTGTCGAGCGATAAAAAGGTGTCTTTTTAACTCCTAATTACCTCACATTAATTGTCAACCCAGGGACGACTTTTTATTTCAAGAGTGTACCCAGTCTGAGGTGGCTATTTACTCAAGAGTAATGTTTTGTAGTATAGTTCTTAAAATGCAAAAGTAAATGAATGCTTGAAAAAGAAATCTAACAATAACATAAACTCAAATGCTCTGAAATCCAACTATTCACTCAGCAAACATCAATTGAGGATACAATAGCAATAACTCATTCCTCTAGAGATTGATGCAGTTGAAATCAAACTAGAACAAGACAATCAATCTGAGAACAAGGAAGTAGTAACCAATTTTCTCTACATTTGATAGCCCTGTTGTACACCAAAGTAATCAATAAATCAAGTAACAGAAAGTGGAACAGCAATTAAGAAATGGAACATCATCTACTTCCATAAATAAGATTGAACAACAAAACTCTATCCTACGTAAATGAATGTAGCAATAATTATAATCAACAAGAATTGAGTAACAACCTTTGAATTGAATAGCAAACAGAAATGGAACAGCAGATTATCAAAGATAAAGTATAGAACAATGGATTAAATCTGAATGTACAACAACCCAAGTCAAGCACACAACGCACTTATCATTAAAAGGGACAGTAATCTGAGCTTTGACACAATACGCATGAATCACAGCTATAAAGTAACAACAATTGTAATGGAACAACAATCCTGAATAAACAACAGTCACAATTTAAGAATACATCATACAGTTGTACCGATTTAGGAACATACAGCGCGGTTAATATGTAATCGAATGACAATCTGTAAGGAACATAAATGTTATATCAATTATCAAAAGGAACAACAATACGATACAAATTTAAAATGATAACATAGCATTCCTGTTGCAGATAATGATAGTATCCAATCAAGTATATATAACAGCGCTGATATGTAAAATAGTAAAGTGCGTCAGATTACTGAATAGATTAAAAGAAAGAGATCAAACCACACATGAAGCATAAAGATATAATACAACAACAATGTAATCCACCAGTGGTTGGGCCCTTAGCCGCCAACGGACGCTGCTGAGCTATTTCAGATGAGAAGAATGAGCAGCAACTCCCAAATCATATATTAATCATCAAATTGTAAAATCAGTACAATAGCTGAAGCTCTGAGAATTACAACATGCAACAATCTCCTTTTCCTCCTATTCTATCATGGATCCTTACTTATAAATCTCTAATTCAAATCATAATTCTGAATCCTTAAGTCTCCATCTCTAAATTCATCATCCCTCTCCAAATTAATCATCCCCTTCTCTGATCTCTGTTCTCATTTAAATAAAGAGAGATCAGAGAGAAGTTACAACAAAGATAATTACAACATGATTTCTATTACAAAATTGGATTGATTCTAACCAATTGATCAACAAGAAAATATATTCCCATTCAACTTTTAACTAGAGCAAGGTGAATTTGGTCTTTGCAGCTGAGATTTGGAGGACGGCCGCAACAACAAACATGAGAAAATCATGCTCAAAGAACCTTACTTTTCTCTCCGTACAAGCTGAATTTGGGTAAACCATTCCTTCCTAAAGTTAATTGGGTCCGTTCTAGACAAAACCCATGTTCCAGATTTTTCAAATTCGTCTTCATTTGCTCAAACTCTCAACCGCAAAACTGTCACTCCTTATTCCAACGAATTTCTGAGTGGGCACTTTTAATGATAAAATCTTCAATCTAGAAATTACCTTGGAGGCTAAAAATGGTGAATAATGTTACAACCAATTTATTAAAACTATCATGGATAAAATCATGCATAATCATCAATTTATTAGAAATAAAGGAAGATAAATAATATTCATCCATAAGAGCATAAATCATTTATAAATGGATTTAAATGATAAATTATAACAAATGATATAATAGAGAAGAGTAAAAATGGATAAAATAAGTGTTACAAAGTGGTCGTATTCATGGCCCAACATACCCCCACACCGAATATATTGCATGTCCTCATGCAACAAAAACTGAATATATTGCATGTCCTCATGCAACAAAAACTGAATATATTGCATGTCCTCATGCAACCCAAAGACAAAACCCATGTGTTAACCAAGCAATAAAATTTGTTCATCTCAGCTCATGAAATGGATAGAACAAATTAATTCTTCCTCAATTAATGAATATTCAATTTTAGCAATCTTGATGAAGGCATAACAATTAAGTTGCAGCAAAATATGATATAAATGACAACAACCTTCATTAACCATTTTCCCAAAAACTACAAACTAGATTTTGTTGAAATTGTGCAAGTAGATTTCAACTATATTAATGCTTCTATGATTCAAAAATAAGATCATTTTGATGCACGGATCATGAGATATAAACAAAATGGTTGTAGGTGATAGTGCATGATTTCTGAAATTTAATGAACCAATTTAACTTGAAATTATCTGGGTTTGTGTATTTTAATGATACATCTGTGTTATCCAGAAATCACAAGAAGTGAGTTCATAGTTTAAAAATATTATGGAAATCAATTTCCGCACTGAAATTTTATGCCTTAAATGAGAAAGAAAGAAAAAAAAACATCCATCATGCGTAGCAATTCCTCCCCCTCTCTGAAAAATTAGCATGGCCTCATGCGATGCTAGAAAACAAATTGAGGTGGTTGCTACCATATGTTGAATTCTATGCTTGGTGTAAAACAATCATGGAATAAGGGAGGTGTTGAGAATGAATAAGAATAGTAATGGATGATAAAGAATAGAAATGACATGGTCATAAGAAAGAAATGAATGAAAGCAACACTCCCCCAAATCAAAAGATGATATGCTGCTGAAAAATGGGAAGTGGTAAAAGTTGTGAAATGAAGGATGATAAATAATGCTCAAAATGGATTTTCATGAAATTCTCCTAAATTCGTAATAAATCAGAAAATTATGTTATTTTACCTCTAGTTTTACCTCCAAAAAGAAAAATGTGGAATGACATATATGGACTGGCATTTGTTGAAGCTGATGTAGGCAGAGTTGGTGTTGAAAGTGATGCAAAAGGTGGAATCCAAGCAAGCACATCATGTCTGAAGAATTGTTCACGTTCACGAGTTGCGCAAGCCTCTTTGGTTAGTTGTAATGGTGTGGTCATGCTGCGAATAGAGTTTCCCGCCATACTTGTTGTTTGCCTGTAAACAAATCACGATGTTACATACAATGTTCTTGAATCCATAGTGTTAGTTTTGAATAGCAACAAATAAGATGAATACAAAAATTTCAATCAGAAAATCTTATGTATGCATGCAATACTAATATTTTGTCAAATCAACAAGTTATGGTAGAGTGTAGTAATCATATCACATGCTATCCCATGATGCATACATTCCCCCCTCTAATTGGAAAATGGATTCCATGACCATAAAGCCTATGAAAAGTGTTATGCTGATAGCAAGGCACAGGAATGAACAATACAACAGTAAATGAAGGAGAGTACATATATCAATGATAGGACAGTGAGAGCTATGGTTATAATGAGAGCAGAGTGCATAAAGATAGTTATGAATAAGAGATAGGACACTTTATATTGATGATACGTTATGAAAAAGAAAGTGAACGACAATATGCCAAAAAGATGCTTTACTCACAGTATTCTAGCTGAAAAATGATGTGATTGATCAGAAAACAATTTCTCATGCATATAGGTTCAAAATAGGGAAAACAAATTAAGGAAATAACTTCTCCGATAAAAAGAAAAAATAAGAAAAGGGTATTATAATGATAATTGACGATAAAATATAACTTCAATACCATAAACAGAGCCTCTGCTAGAAGCAGGCGTCCATAGCCTCGACAGGGTTGCTTTTTAACCCATATGAGCCAAGATCCTCAATTTATAAATGGAGTATTACAGTGTTGTTCTACAGAAGAGATCAGTGTGCTGGCGTGGTAACCAGATAACCACACTGCCATTCACTAGGAGGTAGCAAAAGTGATCAGGCCGGCTCGTGATGAGACCTCCTGTTCCAAGGATAATTTGGCTATCCAATGGATCATAATCGTGGTGTGGTGGCCATAATGGGAATGTCACTTTGTTACAACCTTATGAACACAATAGGTTGGCTCGTAATGAAACCCCCTATCCTCCATCTGCAAACAAAATTTTGTTATTATTACACATTTTTATGATAAAAAGAGGGAGGCTTAGTGCTCCTTAAGAGTAGGGATGGTGGAAGAATTTGAACATGTAAATAGAAAAAAATATATCCATAATTTCATTTATTACAGAAAGAGAAGATGATAACCAGGAAGGGTGGAACCAGCATGGTATTAAGATGATCAATCAATATCATGTTCAACAGAAAACAATGCAGTAAAGTAGTATATAAATAATTGTGTCTTTTTTGAAAAGAATCTATCATCAAGGAGTTGTCCTATTAAAGATCATAACGTGAATGATAATAACTTGCTTCAAAAGAATCCATAATTCTTGTCCTCATAAAAGTAGTGTACTTCATGCCATGAAAGAGAATAAGGAAAATGTGGTTGAGATGAACTAGGAATAATCCCACAAGAGGAAGGAAGGGTTGCTCTCGAAAATAATCCCAAAGTGTTGCTCATTTGAAGGAACAACAAAAACACTCAAAAAAAGTGTTGTTCTTTGTAGGGAACAACAAAGGAAATGCACACCAAAAAGCAAAAATACACACGAAAAAGTGTGAAAACGCAAATGTCGTTTCTTTGGAAAAAAGAACAGCAGAAACTAAAAGTGTCATTCCTTTAGAAAATGAACAACAAAAACACAAGTGCCATTTCTTTGGAAAAGGAACAACAAAATTGAAAAGTGTCATTCATTTGGAAAAGGAACAGCAAAAATGGAAAGTGTCGTTCCTTTGGAAAAGGAAGAGCAAAAATGCAAGTGTCGTTCCTTTGGAAAAGGAACAACAAAAATGAAAAGTGTCGTTCCTTTGGAAAATGAACAGTAAAAATGCAAGTGCCATTCCTTTGGAAAAGGAACATCAAAAATGAAAAGTGTCGTTCCTTTGGAAAAGGAACAGCAAAAACGCAAGTGTTGTTCCTTTGGAAAAGGAACAACAAAAATTACAAGTGTCGTTCCTTTGCAAAAGGAACAGCAAAAATGCAAGTGTCGTTCCTTTGGAAAAGGAACAACAAAAATGAAAAGTGTCGTTCTTTTGGAAAAGGAACAGCAAAAATGCAAGTGTCGTTCCTTTGGAAAAGGAACAGCAAAAATGAAAAGTGTCATTCCTTTGGAAAATGAATAGCAAAAACACAAGTGCCGTTCCTTTGGAAAAGGAATAGTAAAAATGAAAAGTTCTATTCCTTTGGAAAAGGAACAGCAAAAACACAACTGTCGTTCCTTTGGAAAAGGAACAACAAAATGAACCGTGAAAAAGGAACAACAAAATGAACCGTGGAAAAGGAACGACAAAATGAACCGTGGAAAAGGAACAACAAAATGAATCGTGAAAAAGGAATGGCTATTATACGGGAATAGTGTCCACATGGATGCTGCTATTCCCACTAAGATGGGTGGCTATCTTAGAAACAAACAATCAAAGTCTACTATTGATTCCTTTTATGAAAATAGATGAGAGGAGAACCAAGAGGGCCAACCTGAGTCTTGCGCTCGATTCCCTTTCCTTCTTGATAGAGTTTTGTTGCTTGCTCTTTGTCTGCTCAGCTTCAAAAGGACCTGTAGAATCAAAACAACATACTACTATGCAAGAAACAAGGATATAAATTCATAAATAATGCAGGATCAGATGTACATTAACCATATACAAGCATATATAAACAAGTACACCAGGATATGGAAGGAAACAAGAATAGCTTTATTCAGATAAAAAAGTAGCAAGAGGATTACAACCATGAGCAGCTCTGACCCAGCATCATCCTCCAGCTAAGAAGCCCTTCTT